>LBNU01037725.1:50142-176123 GCA_014162995.1 Artemisia annua
GTTTGACGAAATTGACTCATTTCATTTCTCTAAATTTCTCTCTTTCAAACGTCCTTATTGTTCGAAAATGTGATTTTGTGACGCAGCTTGATGTATCACTCCAGTGCTCAGTATCAAGATCTCGAATAATCATGTATGAATATACACCTCATATGGAAGGTCCTCCATTGGTAATTTATTTATATTATTTATTTATGGTTTTTAATTATTATGTTTTATGTGTTTTTATTTGTTTTTATATTTTATTGATCTTTATGCATGTTTTTCAAAGTACAAAATATGCTCGTCACATTGCCACTGGGACTCTTTATACTTTGATGAAGGTATACACTCTTGGTTCCCTTTTTATTGTTTTTTTTAACCGAGTCTGTTTAAAGTTTTAATGTTGATTAAACTCAGATTTCATGCTGTTGAGCCCTGAAATCCTTGCCATGTGTCTCACTCATTCGTTCCCGGCTCAACAGCATGAAATCTCAGTTTAATCAAAATTAAAAGTTTAAATAGATTTTCAATTAAAAACAACAATAAAAAGGGGAAGCAAAAGTGCATACCTTCATCAAAGTATAAAGAATCACAATGGCAATGTGAAGAGCATATTTTGTACTCTAAAAAACATGCATAAGGATCAATAAAATATAAAAACAAATAACGCAAATAAAAATAATAATAAAAAATAAATAAATAAATAAATAAATTACCAATTGCGATCTTCCATATGAGGGACTGTAATATTCAACATGGTGATCAGTCAGCTAACCGTATTGTAGATCTGGTAGCAAAAAGATTATTCGTGGTTTTATGATTGTTGGCTTTCGGATAAAATTCATTTTTAAGGGTTGATTGTTGATTGACAAAGCAAAAAATCTATTCAAAGAATGGAAGATAGAAGTGAAAGAAAAAAGTAGATCCAATATAAGTACAAATAGAGAGACAAACAAAAGGGAGGCCGGATGTTTGTGATTCTGTATGTCAACCCTAAACCTAGCTTTCTATTTATATTGAAATGTGAATACAACTTTTTTTAATTACATTCCAAAGCCCCTTCTTTTGTCCTTTTTTATTTGCAGACAAGGTCATTTCTTTACTTATATTTCTGTTTCAATCCTTGTTCTTTGTCACACTTTTTCAGTCATTGTTCTTCTGTCACATTTTGAGAAAATGGGCTAGGACTTATGTTATAAGCCAAAACTAAAATTTTTATTTTCATAAACTTGTTTGGCAAATTAGTTTAAGTTGGAGTTTATTATTGTAAAATTACTAAAAAAAACATATAATTAAATTAACATATGTATATATTCGATATTTTTGTCAGTAATTAAGTAATTTAACATATTAGAAGCCCGTCTAAAATTTTTAGCCTCATTTTCGAAGCTACTTATAATTTCAAAAGCTTTTCTATAAGCCTCTACATCAAACTACACTTATTTTTGAACTATAATCCCCTCCCAAACACACCATACTGTCACGAGCCAAACTCTGAAGGTCGGGTTCTATTTGGAAGCGTTGCTTAATGCGTGGGTTCCTGGTTAATCTTGTTGGTCTCGTTGGAGTACCCCAAACGATAAGTGTGTAGTACGTGCCACAAGTAGAGACTCGATATGACACCACACTGGTCGGGAGTCGGGGCCGCTCCCCTAAATAAAAAGCTAGTCATCTTTATAACAACTCAAAACAAAAACAACAAGTGTCTAACAATGGCGACATCACTAACCACCACCACACCAAAACTCACTTCATCATTATCACAAACCCTAATTTCCAAACACAAATTCACACTCTTCAACCGCTCATTATCCCTACTACCATCCTTCAACCGGTCCAAACAAACCCTAACTTATCACACCCGGATACTAAAGCCGCCGGCTCGGCGATACGTTACGCGAAGCGACTCAAGTAACGGAGGAGCCGAGCCGAAGAGCTATGACTTTGATTTGTTTACTATAGGTGCTGGTAGTGGTGGAGTTAGGGCTTCACGTTTTGCTGCTAATTTTGGTGCTAATGTTGCTGTTTGCGAGCTTCCGTTTGCTACGATTTCCTCCGAAACTACTGGTGGCGTTGGCGGAACGTAAGTTTGGTTCGTTTTATATTCATTTTGTTCATTTCGTTATTTGTGCTGTGGTTAGATATTGTAATTAGGTATTTGGGAGTATCGAGTAGGCGTAAGTTTAGATATAGTGTTAATTGAGTGTGCGCGGAAGTGATTATCTGTGGCATTGACGGAACGTAAGTTTGTTCATTTTGTTCATTTCATTATTTGTGTTGTGGTTAAGTATTGTTATTAGGTGGTACTTTTGAGTATCGAGTAGACTTAAGTTTAGATATAGTGTTAATTAAGTGTGCGCGTAAGTTATTATCGGTGGCATTGGCAGAATGTANTTATCTGTGGCATTGACGGAACGTAAGTTTGTTCATTTTGTTCATTTCATTATTTGTGTTGTGGTTAAGTATTGTTATTAGGTGGTACTTTTGAGTATCGAGTAGACTTAAGTTTAGATATAGTGTTAATTAAGTGTGCGCGTAAGTTATTATCGGTGGCATTGGCAGAATGTAAGTTTGTTCATTTCATCATTTGTGTCGTGGTTAGATATTGTAATTTAGGTATTTGTGAGTATCGAGTAGACTTAAGTTTGGAATAAGTTTAGATATAGTGTTGCTTGAGTGTGCGCGTAAGTTATTATCGGTGGCATTGGCGGAATGTAAGTTTGCTCATTTTGCTAATTTTGTTATTTGTGTTGTGGTTAGAAATTGTAATTAGGTAATTTTAGGTTAAGTTAGGTGATGGTTTGATTGAATTGATATGGAGTATGTGAGTGTCGGATGGAGGTAAATTAGGAATAAGTTTATGTGCGATGGTAGTTGATTGTGTTAGAAAGTTATTATGAACTAACGAGAGCTATATGATTATATATATATATATATATATATATATATATATATATATATATATATATATATATATATATATATATATTATTTATTTATTTATTTATTTTGGTTGTAAGGAGGTTTTAAGTTATGAAAATCATCAATTGAATGTAAAAGGAAGAAGGTAGCTTTGTAAGTTAATGAACATCACCTAACATCTATGCCAAAATGAACTTTCAGTTAAATACATAGTAACTCCTTTGTACTTGTTGACCATAAATTCCTATACCTTAAAAAGATTGATATTTGTGGTACGTTGTTTTAATCTATAAATGATGGAAAAGTTGATTGTTAATGCACATGGAATAATATACCGTACACATAGTCTATATAAGTATGATAAGAAAGTGGGGTCTTAAATACTCTCATAATTCTTCATATTTTTTTCACGCTTTTACCTACACAAGGTGTTATGGAAAGATGGGTGTTTTTGGTGTTATGGGGTATTTTGGTGTTATGGGAAAAAGTGACGATGTGGCAGTGCCTTTTCCATAACACCAACTTGATGGCTTGGTGGGTACCTAGTGCTCTTAGAGCACAAGTTGTCGTGTGCCATGGCTTGAGCCATCCCTGAAAATGCAACTCGATGGCACCAGGAGCACACCACAAGTGGCGTTTTTGAGTGCTGAGCCGTCACCATTAGCCGAGATGGTCTCGGAAAACGCCACTTGATGATGCTAAAACCACACCACGGCTTCAGTTTTCGAGTAATTTTGTGGCGTTTACAAGTTTTTTTTTTCTTTTTATATTTTTTGGAATTTATTACTATAGGGAGAAGGTTTGTAAGTTATGAAAATCATCAATTGAATGTAAAAAGAAGAAGGTAGCTTTGTAAGTTAATGAACATCACCTAACATCTATGCTAAAGTGAACTTTCAATTAAATACATAATAGCTCCCTTGTACTTGTTGGCCATAAATTCTATACCTTAAACGGTTGATATTAGTTGAACATCACCTAACATCCACAACAGAGTTACCACACTGGTCCAACGTTGTGAACTTATGGAGGCGTTATAGCCTGAAGTTGCAGTGAAAATACTATAAAACAAATGTTTGACTGCAAGGATGGACCTTTGTGGAGGCAAGGGAGGGTCCTGGGCCCTCAAAGTCAAGGGTTGTTACTACAACACAAGTACACAACTAAAAGTTTAAGGGCATTTTGTGAAGTTTTAATTACAAACCCATAAAAGAAATAAAGAGACCAAAACATAAGTTGCATTTTTAGTGTTTTTCTGATTATTTTTTCTTTTGTTTTGCAAGTTAACTCGTTATTTTTTTTTCTGTACATATAAAAATTTATGTTTCAGCCCTCCTAATAAAAGTGTTCAAGTTTCCTCGCACCTGTAAAAGTAAAACATATCATGATGCTGATGTGGAGTTCAGTGGCACACATTCTTAGAATAAAAGGTTAAAATCATGTAGTCTTTCTGCAATTCGTAGTTCTAGTTCTAGTTAAACATTATATATGATACGAGCTTCTTCCGTGCATCTTGTGATTTCCCTTACATGCTAACCCACTATTGATCATGACAAACGGTTTAGTTTAGTTTTGGTTCGGTTTTTCTGTTTTGTTGGTAAGAGCATCCCTGGTAATCAATTATTGTATGAACTACTAGCTACCAAATTCGAAAATGGATTTATTATTAGTGGTACAAGCAACACAATTCATCTTTTTATAAAGAAAATGATGGATTGCTAATTGCTTCAAAACATATTGTTCCAAATGACTGAAATGAGGCACTTCTATATACCGAAAACTTGAAAAGCATGCCAAATGAGACTTTTTTATAACAAGTTTAGTGCGTTTATAAATTCATGCTTCCTTTCAAAAGTTTTAGTGAACAATCCTCAACACTTCTGCAGTTTGATTTGTCAAGTAGCACGAAATTTGTGACAAGAACCTAAAACATTACTGAACACGCACTAGTACCACAATGACACAACGCTTGGTACCAAACTATCATTTATATTGCAAATCGGTTTCTAACACAGTATTTTAGGTACAATAGATCTATATTGTGTCGATCCTAGATCTATAGATCTATATTATCGAGGTGTTAAGTTTGACGAAATTGACCTCATTTCATTTCTCTAAATTTCTCTCTTTTCAAACGTGCCCTTATTGTTCGAAAATGTGATTTTGTGATGCAGCTTGATGTATCACTCCAGGTGCTCGTATCAGATCTCGATCATCATGTTGAATATTACCATCCCTCATATGGAAGGTCCTCCATTGGTAATTTATTTATTTATTTATTTATTTTTATTATTATTTTTATGTGTTTTATTTGTTTTTATATTTTATTGATCTTTATGCATGTTTTTCAAAGTACAAAATATGCTCGTCACATTGCCACTGGGACTCTTTATACTTTGATGAAGGTATACACTCTTGGTTCCCTTTTTATTGTTTTTTTTAACCGAGTCTGTTTAAAGTTTTAATGTTGATTAAACTCAGATTTCATGCTGTTGAGCCCTGAAATCCTTGCCATGTGTCTCACTCATTCGTTCCCGGCTCAACAGCATGAAATCTCAGTTTAATCAAAATTAAAAGTTTAAATAGATTTTCAATTAAAAACAACAATAAAAAGGGAAGCAAAAGTGCATACCTTCATCAAAGTATAAAGAATCACAATGGCAATGTGAAGAGCATATTTTGTACTTTAAAAAACATGCATAAGGATCAATAAAATATAAAAACAAATAACGCAAATAAAAATAATAATAAAAAATAAATAAATAAATAAATAATTTACCAATTGCGATCTTCCATATGAGGGATGGTAATATTCAACATGGTGATCAGTCAGCTAACCGTATTGTAGATCTGGTAGCAAAAAGATTATTCGTGGTTTTATGATTGTTGGCTTTCGGATAAAATTCATTTTTAAGGGTTGATTGTTGATTGACAAAGCAAAAAATCTATTCAAAGAATGGAAGATAGAAGTGAAAGAAAAAAGTAGATCCAATATAAGTACAAATAGAGAGACAAACAAAAGGGAGGCCGGATGTTTGTGATTCTGTATGTCAACCCTAAACCTAGCTTTCTATTTATATTGAAATGTGAATACAGCTTTTTTTAATTACACTCCAAAGCCCCTTCTTTTGTCCTTTTTTATTTGCAGACAAGGTCATTTCTTTACTTATATTTCTGTTTCAGTCCTTGTTCTTTGTCACACTTTTTCAGTCATTGTTCTTCTGTCACATTTTGGGAAAATGGGCTAGGACTTATGTTATAAGCCAAAACTAAAATTTTTATTTTCATAAACTTGTTTGGCAAATTAGTTTAAGTTGGAGTTTATTATTGTAAAATTACTAAAAACGACATATAATTAAATTAACATATGTATATATCCGATATTTTTGTCAGTAATTAAGTAATTTAACATATTAGAAGCCATAGCCTCATTTTCGAAGCTGGGGTTTAGTTTTACGCTGGGACTTATAATTTCAAAAGCTTTTCTATAAGCCTCTACATCAAACTACTCTTATTTTTAGACTATAATCCCCTCCCAAAAATAGATGGTTCTGCTGATGTTGGTACGGGTGCTGGTGCTGGTGCCGAAAAAGATTATAAAAAGAGATTATTTTTATAAGCTACATGAAGTGACTTTTGATTTTCAGAGATTATGGAAGATTATTTTTTTTATAATCTCTTATAAGTTTGTCTGCCAGACAAAAATTATTTTTTAAGTAGCTTGTTTTTTGAAAAAAGTAATATTTTTTCGTAATCTGCTGCGCCAAACACACCCGCACTCGCTACATATAAAGCTAGTCAAGCAACTCAAAACAAAAACAACAACTGTCTAACAATGGCGACATCACTAACCACCACCACACCAAAACTCACTTCATCATTATCACAAACCCTAATTTCCAAACACAAATTCACACTCTTCAACCGCTCACTATCCCTACTACCATCCTTCAACCCATCCAAACAAACCCTAACTTATCACACCCGGATACTAAAGCCGCCGGCTCGGCGATACGTTACGCGAGCCGAGTCGTCAACTAACGGAGGAGCCGAGCCGAAGAGCTATGACTTTGATTTGTTTACTATAGGTGCTGGTAGTGGTGGAGTTAGGGCTTCACGTTTTGCTGCTAATTTTGGTGCTAATGTTGCTGTTTGCGAGCTTCCGTTTGCTACGATTTCCTCCGAAACTACTGGTGGCGTTGGCGGAACGTAAGTTTGGTTCGTTTTATTCATTTTGTTCATTTCGTTATTTGTGTTGTGGTTAAATGTTGTAATTAGGTATTTGTGAGTATCAAGTAGGCGTAAGTTAGGAATAAGTTTAGATATTGAGTTGATTGATTGTGCGCGAAAGTTATTATCGGTGGCATTGGCGGAATGTAAGTTTGTTCATTTCATCATTTGTGTTGTGGTTAAATGTTGTAATTAGGTATTTGTGAGTATCGAGTAGACGTGAGTTAGGAATAAGTTTAGATATAGCGTTGATTGAGTGAGGTCTAATGTTATTATCGGTGGCATTGGCGGAACGTAAATTTGTTCATTTTGCTCATTTTGTTATTTGTGTTGTGGTTAGATAGTGTAATTAGGTGTTTGTAGACGTAAGTTTAGAATAAGTTTAGATATAGTGTTAATTGAGTGTGCGCGAAAGCTATTATCGGTGGCATTGAAGGGACGTAAGTTTGTTCATTTTATTGTTATTTGTTATTTAGGTTATGTTAGATGATGGTTTGGTTCTATTCATATGGAGTATGTGAGTGTCGGATGGAGGTAAGTTAGGAATAAGTTGTTTTTGTGCGGTGGTAGTTGATTGTGTTAGAAAGTTATTATGAACTAACGAGAGCTATATGATCACGTAACGTATTAATTTCCTAAGAATCATCAAAAGAACAATAATAGCTTAAGAATATATTAATAGGGTTAATTGGCATTACTAGTTTTGTGCTTTCACTCGTTTCCACTAGGAGTAACTATAATTATTTACATGTAATCTGAGTCGCTAAACTTATGATCTTCATGTAAAATAGGTCACTTTAGTTGCTAGTAGCGACGGAAAAATTTCTTAAGTAATTTTCTAAGTGCACTACTTACCATGAGCATCAAAAGTTTAGGGGTTGCTTGTAATTAGTGGAGTATTTGTACCGGGAAAAAGGTGAAATTTTTGAGCTAATATAGTTGATTAACCCTTTTATTAGGGTATTTTTGTCGATTTCTACGGAATTAGTACCGACTGAAATGGGGGTGTTTGGCAATTGTATTTCGAAAGTGATTAACCGGCTATTGTATGTTCTAGTTGCTGATAATAAGTTTCTAGTGTTTTGGTATAGCTAAAGTGATTCTGGTTATGTGATCATTTAGGGGTCGAGTTAAAAATGATCCTGAATTCATGGTATGTGACTTTTAAGTTCTAAATACAATATCTTGAAGCCGTTTTGGTACAAGATTATTTTATATTGGTTATGTGAAATATCACACTCACGAATGCAATGGCAACCGCCTCATTAATTGATATTTGGGATATGATAAATGTTAGTCTGTTACAAAGCTGTTATTCTCGCTATCAAAATTAAGACTTGATCCATTTTTTGCATGTCTAAGTACATAGCTCTTTTGACTGCTTGATGGGCATGTGTATGGGATTTTTGTGTTTACAAACTTATAATGGACAACTGTGTTTGGCAAATATGTAATGCAAAATAAGCAGAATGACATCAATGATTAAGGATTACTATCATAGCAACCTGAATTTCACGATTTACCCATAACCGAGGAGTAGTTGGATTTGGCATCAGTTGGAGAATGATGAATCACATAATGGTTAACATGTCTTGAACTCTTTGTAGTTAACGGTTGCTGATTATCCAAAAATATGTTTGAGTGACCTATTTCAACTTGAAAATGAGATTTGCTTTTGATTAGAGAATGCCCGCTTGTACCTTTTTGTTTTACATAATGAAATTGTTCCAACTCACACTGTGCTGTGTGGACATAGATCATATTAATTAGACCATTTGAATCTCTTTGGTCTTGTGTCTGATCTTTGTTTACTCCTGCTCGTAACGGATTACCATTTATAGTTTCTCAGTTGTCTGCCATATGACAAAACTTCATAAGTTAGCTGAGTTGGCTTTGTTCATGTGGTTGGGACTTTACAGGGACAACCTTCTAACCTCAATAAGTTAAGATTTTGTATTCAAACAACCGACCCCATGTTATATAGACTGTCTATGATATTGATTCTGCTCTTATCAGTGAGCAAAGACTCTTGGTGATCTGGCATATATGGTAGATTCTGTCTATCATAATTGATCTAATTTATGCTTTATTGTTAATTCTGGTGGTATGAAGTATGAACTGTTCATTGTCTCCATCTCTGTTTCAAGGATTGGATGTTGCACTGATGATGGATGGTATTTTGATTGAAGGTGTGTGCTTCGCGGATGTGTACCAAAGAAATTGCTTGTTTATGCATCTAAGTATTCTCATGAATTCGAGGAGAGTGCTGGATTTGGATGGTCATACAACTCCGAACCCACTCATGATTGGGGCACCCTAATGGCTAATAAGAACGCTGAATTGCAGCGTCTTACTGGAATCTATAAGAATATTCTAAGCAACGCTGGTGTCAAACTGATTGAAGGTCGTGGAAAGGTCAGGATTCATTTGCAACACCTCTGTTTGATGTTTTTGTGATTACGCAAAGAAGTGCAAATTGGACAATAAATGGTGTTTAGCAAATGTTTATGTTTCCAGAAAACAAAATCTTACTAAATTTTGTAATTACTAGTGTGAAATTGTAAACTTGGATTTGGTCATTTTCTGGCTTGCGAAAGTGGTCAACAAAAAGAAAACTTGTTGACTACTTGACTTTAATGAGGATGTTTATGCATCTTTTTCTCTTTTTCCTTTAAATCATGCTATTATCAAATGCATTATGATTGTGTTATAAAACAAAATTATAAATTATTTCTTCATTCAGAACAGAATGTAGATAGAAAACCAAAAAAGAAGAAAAAGAATCTTGAATCCAAGACTATATATTTTAGTGCCCTTAAGTAAACACTGCTTATTTGAACACAGCTCTTAAGACTTCATTGACTCTTGTTGTCTCAACGTACCATTATTTAACTTGTGTTTTGTGTTATTTTGTGAGCAGATTGTGGATCCACACACGGTGAATGTTGATGGAAAACTTTACACTGCAAGAAACATTTTAGTTTCAGTTGGAGGGCGCCCTTTCATTCCTGATATCCCTGGAAGTGAACATGTGATAGATTCAGATGCTGCCCTTGATCTGCCATCAAAACCCACAAAAATAGCAATTGTTGGTGGTGGTTACATTGCAGTCGAGTTTGCAGGTATCTTCAACGGATTGCAAAGTGAGGTGCATGTATTTATCCGTCAAAAGCAGGTTTTACGTGGGTTTGATGATGAGGTCGGTCCCTCAGTTGTATAACCATCTTGTATTTTTTGTGGGACCTATTTCGAGAACCTAACTTATTTGTATTGAACAGGTTAGAGACTTTGTTGCAGAGCAGATGTCATTAAAGGGAATTGAGTTCCACACAGAGGAGTCACCACAGGCTGTGATCAAATCTGCAGATGGTTCATTTTCCTTGAAAACTAATAAAGGAACAACTGAGGGCTTCTCACATGTTATGTTTGCCACAGGACGCAAGCCGAATACAAAGGTACCTGAAGCTACATTTTTTTTATATCGACCTCCTATATAACGGCACTTGGTAGAATATCGCAGGCAATCAAGTATAATTACAAAAAACATAGTATATAATAACGTTACATTCGAATGGTAAAAGTTGAGGTGGTTGCCTTTTTTGTAAAGCATTTTTAGCCTAATGAATTCGTATGAGACTTAAGATAACGAACATGATGATTGACATATTCAATTTCAATAATAGCTTAACATGATTACTAAGCATATTCATTTCTGCTACCAATAGACACATTGAGCTATAAGTTCTTAACAGATAATATGTTATTGAAGTCAACTCATAAGTGACTCAACACCATGCAACTAAATTTCTTTCTCTATTTGAATAGTAGGCTTATATTTGTTTATATTGCAGAATTTGGGATTGGAGACCGTGGGTGTGAAACTGGACAAGAATGGAGCAATACTGGTATATCCGTGTCTTGCCCTTTTGTCTATACATTTTTGTTGGTCATATTTTTATGTTGTTTCTTGTGCTCATTGATGCCCAGGTCGATGAGTATTCTCGTACTTCGGTTCCATCTATTTGGGCAGTTGGAGACGTTACTGATAGAATGAATCTCACTCCTGTTGCTTTGATGGAGGGAGGGGCATTAGCCAAAACCCTTTTTGCAAATGAACCTACAAAACCAGATTTTAGGTATTTTCTTCTCATATACCGTAGTAACTTAATGTTTTTAGAAATGCGAGACTCATTGTTTCCTTCCTGTTTCCTGTAGTGCTGTTCCGTCTGCAGTATTCTCCCAACCACCGATAGGGCAAGTTGGTCTTAGTGAGCAACAGGTGACAGTCATGCTTGCAATTACTACAATCTTTTCTTAGAGATGGCAAGATAAGTGGGTTGGTCAAAATGGGTCTTGGCTGAAACCAGTCCTCTGTTGGTCTGGGTTAAAGAGGCGGGTCGAATTGGGTTGACTGAAACGCTTTTTCGTCCATTATAATTATTTTTTTAATAGTTAAAGAGCTGTCATGAGTACAAAAACAATATTATTTTATTAATACTTTTAATCTATAAATGATAATTTTACAGGTTTAAGGCATAAACAATAGATTTTACACAATTCTCAGCCCGTTCAACTCATTTGATTATTTTATTTGACCCGTAGGCCATTAAACACAATCTGTTTATCAGTAATGGATTGAAATTGCCACCTCCGTATATTTTGTTAGCACATACGTCTATTAATTCAAGACAAAATTACAGGCAATAGAAGCATATGATGACATCGACGTCTATACAGCAAATTTTAGGCCCTTAAAGGCTACTCTATCTGGCCTTCCTGATAGAGTGTTTATGAAACTCATAGTGTCTGCAAAAACTGACCAAGTGGTCGGGTTACACATGTGTGGTGAAGATTCAGCGGAAGTTGTTCAGGTTGCTATATCATCTTTCTGTCATTGTAGGTTTTTCTTGATTGTATGATCTAATTTGTGTTACAATACAGGGATTTGCGGTCGCTATTAAAGCTGGCTTGACCAAGGCTCAGTTTGACTCGACTGTCGGTGTCCACCCTACGTCGGCAGAGGAATTTGTCACCATGAGGACACCTACAAGGAAAATTCGAAATTCGTCATCTGGAGTATGGCTCTGATTCTTCTCTTTTATTGCTATTATCAATTATTGCTCTAATATTTGCACACCTAACTGGATGTGCATTCTCAAATTAAATATATCTAAAAATCTACAAACTGGGAGGTGTTTAGTTGTGGAGTCTAATCTAATCAAGTTGGTTACGAAGTATTCATATGATTGACTGATTGTTATCCTCAGTTTCTAGCATCACATTTCATTGCCGTTTATATCTCTGTGCTTATAGATTTACATTGTTGAACATCCATTCAGGGAAAGACAGATTCCGAGGCCAAAGCTGCAGCAGGAGTTTAGTAAGAGCATAGTGCCGTAGTCAAGTAATTGCTTCATAGTACTTGCTTTATAAGGTAAGAAAAAGTTATATGCTTCTTGAACAGGGAAAAATCTCATCCATTTCTGTTGAAATTAGCCATATTTTTATAAAGATCATTTGATAACTCTTTTTTATTATAAATTTGATATTTCGTATGTCAGTAGGTATTTGGCTTGGCACAAGATACTACAAGCTGCCCAAGCGAGAATGTTTCATGGTGACGTGAAGATTTGAGCACAACGGAGTTGCCTTGAACGGATGATCCTACTCTGAGACATGTTGATGGAAGAAGCATTAAGTGAAGCAGCAATTGTTTCTACGTTTAGTGTCTCATCTTAGACTCATTCATTGATAAAGAAAATCTAATACTGGTAGATATCCTGTATCATAATTCTTGGTAAACTTTGTGGTCAGCGCACATCTCTCGTTCTTTTGTATGTATTTTGTTGTTTTGCCGACTTAAGTAAATAAAATGATGCAACTTTTACTCAAGGTTCTAGTAGTCTACATGTTAAATACTAAGACGTTGATTTGGTTAGGATCCATAACAATCTTGTTGAAAACTGCAAGAGGATATTCACCAACTCTTTGAATGTCTCCCATGAGATTAACTTGAAAGCCCGCAAGAATGATTCCTAGGATACTGGAAGTCATTGTCCACAAGGTTGTCGTGCTAGTGTAGCAATGGGTAGATTTTTCTACGAAGGGCGTCTCTCATTCATTAGAACACCCGATATGTGACCAGGGTCCTAATCTGATATTCTGATGTGAGCAAGTCAAAAGGCAGAAATATTAAGTCATTTTTTTCTGAATAACTGTGGTGTATGATACCTAATCCTTGAAGGAATGTGATTTTGACTGCGCAAATTTTATAATCAACACCACTCGTTACACAGGACTTGTATGCTGACTAAAAGCCTGCACGAACCAGATGTCTAGTCTCACATCAAGCCAATGAAAAGTTGATATATGGGCCAAAACGAATTGATGTCTAGTCTCACATCAAGCAAAATGAACATGTCGGAAATGATTACGGAGTAGTAATTAGTCAAAATTAGTCAAGTTGCAACAGAACTGTTCATTTTCAATGATAAGAACTGGTCTATGAATGGCTTAAAAATTATAGAAAGAAAAACAAATGTCCACATTTCTAAAAGATTATAGGGCAACTTACTTTCCAAAATGTACCGACTTGAAACACTTACTTTTTTATTACCAAATATACCAAAGTACTTTCAAAATTTTTTCCGACTTGAAAGACATAATATACCCGTTAGCATGGTTCTAAAAGGCGCGTAAAGGCCTCGCAAAGGCGTGAGGCTTGGTAATGCCGCCACGCCATGCGTTATGCCGCCTTATGTCACGTCTTTTTGTAAACTCGATATATATGAAATATAATATCAATATATAAATATTTTCATATTTTGTGGCGCCTTATGCCACGCCTTATAAACGCAAAAGCTTCGCCATGGCCGCTAAAGCGTGAGGCTTGGTCATGCCGCCACGCCACGCCTCACGCTATTTATAACCTTGACCGTTAGTCATAATGTGGCAACGTTAGTCCTTTTAGTTAACGAACGTTTGCAAAGTTAGTCCTTTTATAGTAGCGGCCGTTTTTAATTAACTAAAAATTTGGGTTTTTTACGTTTTTGTCCGTTTTTAATCGTATTCGTCCATTTTTTTCTTATGTTTTCATACGTTTTCACCCGTTTTATTACGTCTTCATACGTTTTTTTCCGTTTTTATACGTTTTCGTCTGTTTTTTATATGTTTTCGTCCATTTTTATATATTTTCGTCCGTTTTATATGTTTTCGCCCGTTTTCATACGTTTTCATATGATTTTACACGTTTTGGTCTGTTTTTATACGTTTTCATCCAGTTTTATACGTTTTCATCCGTTTTAATATGTTTTCATGCTTTTTTACACGTTTTCGTCTGTTTTTATACGTTTTTACAGGTTTTCGTCCGTTTTTATACGTTTTCGTCTGTTTTTACACATTTTTGTTCGTTTTTGCACGTTTTCATTCGTTTTTACATATTTTCATCCGTTTTTGCACGTTTTCATCCGTTTTCACACATTTTCCTCCATTTTTACACGTATCCTTCCGTTTTCAAACGTTTTAGTCTGTTTTTACACGTTTTCATTCGGTTTTATATGTTTTTGTCCGTTTTTACACGTTTTCATTCGTTTTCGTCTGGTTTTACATGTTTTCATTCGTTTTCGTCCATTTTTACATGTTTTCATATGTTCTTACATGTTTTTATTGGTTTTTGCACGTATGAAAACGTATAAAAACAGACGAAAACGTGCAAAAAGGAACGAAAATATGTAAAAATGGACGAAAACGAATGAAAACGTGTAGAAATAGACGAAAACATATAAAAACGAACTAAAACGTAAAAAAATAGATGAAAACATGTAAAAATGGACGAAAACGCATACAAACATAAGAAAACATGTAAGACGTATAAAACTGACGAAATGTGTAAAAACGTATGAAAACATATAAAACGAACAAAAACGTGTGAAAACGAATGAAAACGTAAAAAAAAGGACGAAAACGTGTAAAAACGGACGAAAACATATACAAACGGATAAAAATGTATAAAAACGGACGAAAACGTGTAAAAACGGATAAAAACATATGCAAACGGACGAAAACGTATAAAAACGAACAAAAACATATGAAAACGTATAAAAAAAGATTAATAAGTGTAAAAATGTATGAAAACATATAAAAACAAACCAAAACATGTAAAACGTATGAAAACGTATAAAAATGGATGAAAACGTATAAAAATTGATGAAAATGGGCGAAAACGTAAGAAAAACGGACGAATACGTATAAAACGGACAAAATGGACAAAAACGTAAGAAAACCAAATTTTTAGTTAATTAAAAACGGCCGTTAGTATAAAAGGACTAACTTTGCAAATGTTCGTTAACTAAAAGGACTAACGTTGCCACATTATGACTAACGGTATATTATTTGTTTCAAGTCGGAAAAAAACTTGAATGTATATTGATATATTTGGAAAGTATGTTGTTATTTTATGGATTTTACCCAAGATTATACCTAAGATAATTACAGTTGCACTATATAATCACAGTATTATTGAAGACACGAGGAGATGCAACTTCCAACTGCTTTGACCTTTTAGCCTTGTTTTCCTTTCAACAATTTTTTCGTTTTTGACATGTTTAACACGTTAAAACATATACGTGTTTGTAAATTTTTTTTTTATTAAGTCATGTTTAATTAAGAGATAACTTAATGCAGACAACTAGGGGTGAAAACGAGCCGAGCCGCTCGTGAAAAGCTCGGGATCGGATTGGTAAAAAGCTCGAACGAGCCGAGCCTAAACGAGCTCGAGCCCGAGCTCTATACAAAAAGCTCGAGTAGGCTCGCGAGCCTAAACAAGCCCTAGAAATATATACGTGTATATATTGTCTATACGTATAAACAAGCTTAAAAGTAGTAAACGAGCTCGAGCCTTATGTAATTAACGAGCCGAGCTTTATTTGAACTTTGTTTTCTTTAAAACTTCGTATAAATTAGTCGAGCTCGAGCACCGAGTTCGAGCTTCTGAAAATTTTCACGAGCCGAGCTCGAGCTCAAAATATAAGGCTCTAAACGAGCTCGAGCTTTATATGTAAACGAGCCGAGCTCGAGCTCTGCAGGCTCGGGCTCGGCTCGGCTCGTTTTCACCCCTACAGACAACCTCACTTTTATTACTTAATATTTTAAGTCATCTTTTTCTATTAACTTATAAACAAACAATTTTCATATGACTTAATTAATTCGATTTTTTTCATATTAAGTCAATTAAGTCGAAATCAAACACCCCTTTACACTGACAATTTGTCATCTTAACTGTCAAATTAACAAATGGTTTCTTTTTTTTTTTAAATAAAAAATAATAATAATAATAATAATAATAATAATAATAATAATAATAATAATAATAATAATAATAATAATAATAATAAACTACTACTATCTCCGTCCCATATTTATTGTTCATCTTTCCTTTTTCGGTTGTCCAAAATTAATTGTCCACTTCCATAAATAGATAGGGAAGATAAATGAAGTTTACCATATTACCCTCATTTGTTGTTATTATTACAAAATTTAAATAAGTTGAAAATTAATTGGTTATGGGTAAAACTATCTTTGTGCAAAAGGTAAGAAAGAGAAAGCTGTAATGATGATGCTTTTATTAAACTATGTGTTTTTTGTCTGTGGACAATAATTTTGGGACTGAGGTAGTACATATTACTAGTATATTTACCACAAGCTTGCAAACAAAGGCATATATAGCTTCATCTGGCCAAAAGTATAAAAATTACAGCACATGCTAAAAACAGAGTTAAGTAAGAAAGAAAAATGAGAAGAAAATGTGATCCAATAAAATCAACAAGTATATGTGACTTTTTCCGACCCTCGTTTCCATGGTCAACACGAGAAGCTGTGCTTGTTCAAAAAAATACAAAGTTGTCCAAGTCAAACATTTGATAAATCACACAAACAACAACTATATATAACTCCTACCCTTCATAGTTCATATATTCAGTAAACTAAATCAACTAATCCTACAAACAACACCTAAAAAAAGTCGTAAAACTTACAATTTTTATTAGTTCAAGGTATAATCTTCTCAAAGATGGCATTCAAGAAAACATGCACCCTTTTGGTTTTTGTTGTGATCTTGATTGCTTTTATGAGCCCACTTGTAGTTGAAGGTAGAGTCTTATCCGAGGACTTTGCTGGAGCAAACCATCTTGCTACATACTCGACCGTGTACGAGAAGGCTCAGATCACTATGTCCTCTTGGCTCCAACGACTTGCGTCAGGGCCTAGCCCCAGAGGCCCTGGTCATTAGCATGGCTAGATGTTTCATTGATCATATACGTAATGATGGTCAAGCCATGCAAGTAGTTTAGGGTGATATTCGTTAATTATTTTATTTCTTTTTTTTCTTGATCGCGTATTCACACATACGTTTGAATTCATTTGAAAGATGTTCACATGTAGAAAATTGGTGATATTACTTGTGTAACTCTTTCTAATAAACTTCGTTAAGTATCAAGGTACCTTCACATTAATTGTGACAAGGAGTTGTAAGTAACAAATCAGATTAATTAATTGGAGTATATTTGTTCTGTTAATTATGATCATTTCTTTTCTTTTGAAAATTGTTTTAGATTTATGTATACCGGCTGATTTGAAATCACTGCACGAGTTATCTGGGGATATCAGAAACATACTACAATAACAACGTAAAACAAAATCAATATTATAAATTAAATTAACTCAAGAAAAGTAGCCAGTCTTCTCTGCTAACAGATGCCCGATAAGTAACTTACAGCTATCAAGTAAAACAGTACAAAAAAGATCATGATAAGTAACTTACGTCTTGAAACCAATAACTTAATTCCTATCCGTCATTCTCATGTAAGCCCGTGGAAAGAGATCTATGGCCTAAACAAGGATCTCTTAAAGGTTAACATTAACCTTGATTTGATTTTCTTAAAGAAAATTGGTGATGGTTCGGTGTTTAAATTTTGGCATGATTGTTGGTTTGGGACATCTAATTTTATGTCTTTGTTTCCAAGAATGTATGCTTTGGAAACTCACAAAGACTGCTTGATATCCGAGAGTTGCTTTAGTGGTGGCTTAATGGACCTCTCATCACATGTTTGGGCATGGCGTAGAAGTCCAAGAGATGGCATAGAAAAGGCACAATTCGATGATTTAGTGAATTTACTTTTGGGCTTCAAACCTACTGATGTGAGGGACTCATGGACTTGTTCTCTTAATTCCCTCAACACATACACTGTTTCCTCCATGCGATATGCTATTGATTCTTCGACATTGGTTTCCACCATGATAAGGTGAAGTGGAATAAAACTCTCCCTATTAAGATAAACATCCACTCATGGAGGTTAAGCAAAGACCGATTGCCTACTCGCTCGAACTTGGATGCTCGTGGGATTGATATAGATTCTCTTCGTTGCCCGGTTTGTAACGATGCCATCGAATCAACACCACACCTCTTTGTCGAGTGCACTATTGCTTCAGATATTTGGTCTAGGATTAAAGATTGGTGGGGCCTGGTTTGCACCCTAAATAATCTCGATGGCATTCTTTCTTGGCATGAAACAGCGCATCTCAACACAAAGGAAAAACTTTGCTTGGATGTCGTTGTCAACACCTCCACAGGGTCATTTAATGCTATCGAAATCGAGTTTGCTTTGACTTGAAACCCCCTCGTCGGGACACTCTCATGGAAGAAATCAAGACTCTTTCACACCTTTGGATTACTCATAGAAGCAAAAACATCAAGTTGAATTGGCTTGAATGGATCAACACCCCTAGAGTGGCTTGCACCATTTAAATGTATCAATTTTCATTGTAACTTTGTTCTAGCTTCTTGCTAGTTTTTAATACAAATCGCCGTTCAAAAAAAAAAAAGATAGATTCAAATTCCATCAAAAATATTCCACGAACCAAACGGGGCCTTAGATACCCATTACACACAACATTGTTCCATAACTATACTCCACAAAAACTCACACTCACACACAACAAACTTAAAAACTCGGTCGTTAAATCGATTGAGTTCTTTCCAAAATACTTCATCGGCACGTGGGTAAAAAACGTGAGTTATAGTGTTGGACGCGTTAATGCATGGGGTGCTGGCAAGGCAACAAACGTGTTGATGATGGACTATTACACGGTCTAACAAACTTGCATTTAACTTAAAATCAACAAATTAGTAATGTATTTGTTGTTTTGATAAAAATATAAATTATATTATCAAAGGTGTCGCACGACCACACGTCATGTATTCAAGTTTCCTTAAAAAACTTTTGTCGTTCCTACCCAAAAGAGGAGGGTGTTATCTAGTTTGTGTTTGTGTGACGATGGCTTAAACACAGTGAATTAGTCAACAAAAAGATAAATACTATAGTTATCAAAAGAAAAAATAGATGCTTGCGTCGTTAGAATATATAACGGCCATTGTGCTTTAATACACAGATTGATGTGTGATTCAAAGATGATTCAGATTAGAACATATTACACAAATGTAACATTTTTTTCAAAACAAACAAAATATCTAAAATGTTTTGTTAATTCTGGATTATCTATGACAATATTTCCATGTGGAAAAAGAGTGTGCACAATATTGATCTCCAAAAAACCAAAATGCCAGGTGGCATGACACAAACATCAGACAGACATAAGATCAACCAATGAAAAAACACCTTATCCTATCTATTTATCTCATGACCCCATGAAAATCTAAATCAAGCCCCTGCAACAATACATATTCATTTCCTACTTCAAACCCATATTTTCAACTAATTACCACCCAACTGTGGCTTGCAAACTAGAACCAACAATGGCAGCTTCATTACAAGCAGCAGCTACATTCATGCAACCAACCAAGGCTAGGTTGCAGCTAAAGTCTTCACCTAGTATCTGCAAGGCCTTTGGTGTGGAGTCTGCTGGAGCTAAAGTTTCTTGCTCACTTCAAGCTGATCTTAAAGACTTTGCTCAGAAATGTACTGATGCTGCCAAGATTGCTGGTTTCGCTCTTGCAACTTCTGCTCTTGTTGTCTCGGTATGTCCTGATCACTAGTTCTTCTTCAAAGGGTTTAGTGAGATTATATAATTATTGCCTTAGTAATTGTTTGGTGATTTTTGGTTCCTAAGTACAGTTGCTTACGTCTGTTAAAGGGTATACACTTTTTGTTAAAAATGGCAAAAGTTTGAACTTTAAGAAAATATAAAAATAAAGATGTTATTTTACACTACGGATGATGTTCGAATGGTATGCCTCTGGCTCAAGCATGTCTGTCCCTGCTTTAAATATCATGAATTCTTGCTATGCATTTGCTGTTTCTGATAAGAAATGTAAGGGGGATTGAACTCATGAGTCATGACCATTTGGTTGTTGGGCTACCTTGATCCCATTAGACCAAAGTCCAGTTGGTATTTGTCTATTTGATCATAACACTTGGTTTAAGTTTTGTGTATATTCACTTATACATTCCATGAATTCTCGCTGAAGATCAGATGGCTTTTGTGACTCTATCTTTTTAGTAGTTGAGCCCAGGAAAGATTTGATCTTGTTTTTATTAAACTTTGTGAAACTGATCATTGTATTTAGTGACAAATTAACATGTGTGAACTTTAGGGAATGATTTAATAATAAAATGATAATGGATGTGCATATCAGGGAGCAAGTGCAGAGGGAACCAAAAGGCTAACTTTTGATGAAATTCAAAGCAAGACATATATGGAAGTAAAAGGAACCGGAACTGCTAACCAATGCCCAACCATCGAAGGTGGAGTTGACGGGTTTGCAGTCAAGCCAGGCAAATACAATGCAAAGAAATTCTGTTTAGAACCAACATCTTTCACAGTCAAAGCCGAGGGTGTAAGCAAAAACTCAGCACCTGACTTCCAAAAGACCAAACTTATGACCCGTTTGACCTACACCCTTGACGAAATCGAGGGTCCCTTGGAAGTATTCCCTGACGGAACCCTCAAATTTGAGGAAAAAGATGGAATCGACTATGCAGCTGTAACTGTTCAGCTTCCAGGAGGCGAGCGTGTACCATTCTTGTTCACAGTTAAAGAACTTGTGGCATCTGGTAAACCCGAGAGCTTTGGTGGAGACTTTCTAGTACCATCTTACAGAGGGTCGTCATTTCTTGACCCAAAGGGCAGAGGTGGATCCACCGGGTATGATAATGCTGTTGCTTTGCCAGCTGGCGGTAGAGGAGACGAAGAGGAGCTATCTAAAGAGAATGTAAAGAACGTTGCAGCGTCAAAAGGGAAGATTACTTTGAGTGTTACTTCAAGCAAACCTGATACCGGAGAGTTGATTGGTGTGTTTGAGAGTATTCAGCCTTCTGATACTGATCTTGGTGCTAAGGTTCCTAAGGATGTGAAAATCCAAGGTGTATGGTATGCTCAGTTGGAGTAATAGATGTTCGGTTTTTAGTACCAGTGTATTCGTGTTTGTTACAACTGATAACCGAGATGTATGAAAATTTTCTTGCTTGTATATTATCAAGAATACTAATAAGAACGTTATGATGTATTTTGTCTTCTAAGAGTGCTTAACTGGTCCTAGTACCTATTTCAGTCCCTAACCAGTTTCGGCCTTCAAAGATGAGAGCCAATATTAGCAAGTGTCACACTCTCAAGTATAGGTCATGTGGCTATGACTACATGGCTTGACACTTTGACCTCTTGAACCATATATATGGGCCATATGCAATGCGCACCAGAAATGGTTTTCTGTACTTTTCTCCATAGTCTGGTTAAACCCGTGACATGGGTTTTGAAGTGTGTGTCGGATTTAAATGCCCACTCAATCAATAGGGCATGCATCGTCTTAAATCTCCAAGTCGACCAAAATTGGTGATAACAAGACGTATTTTGGTGGACTTGGAAATACAAGACGATGATTTTACCAGGGAAAGATACCCTTTACCCAAACAAGACGATGCATACCTTATTGATTAAGTAGACATGGAAAATCAAATGTTCTTGTATCTCCAAGTCAACCAAAAAATGGTGATAGCAATGTAAATCTTACTGTACAAAAACAATTGGTTTTACATCCAAAGTTAGAGCCCAAATTGTAACAATGCCACAATGCCAATGGCATTGTTTTCGGAATTGTTGGCACAGAACAACGTTGTGTCATGTGTGTGTTTCAGCGGGGTTAAGTTTTTAATATGTTGACTATTGGTAAAATGTGATAAGTATAATTCTCGGCTTTTATTTTGTGTGACACTATCTTGTTAATTACAATTGTTACGAATTACGATACGATTAGAATGTTATTTCTTGAAACAATATTGTTCGTTTTATATGCCTGGTTTTATATGCGAATTAGGAAAAACATATATGTTTTGTCCTTGCATTTTACCCACAACCACAATCGTCGTATTTATTCGATTGTAATTACACAAGTGATTCCTAATTTCCAAACTAGTTGCATTAATGGTCTCTATTACACGAATATACCCTATTTTTATTACACGGATAGTTCTTGTTTTTCAAAAAAAAAAAAAAAAAAGACTATTCCTGCAAATTATTTATAAATTAGGGATTATCTATGTAACTAAAATTTAATAAAGATGACGAATGTGATTTTGGATAAATCAAAAAGACGAAACATATAATTTGATCTGTAAATTATGTACGTGTCAATTTGAAAAGGACAATGTCATTAGATACTGTCTAAACCAAAAGGAGTTCAAAATCATACTGTACATAAGTTGATAAAAGCGGCTGGATTTCATTTGTATAAACTCTTTAAAAGGTATTCATGAAAATAAAATCATAAAAATAGTGGTTTTTGTATAAGCATTTAACGACGACCGCATGATGCCAAGTAAAGAATCTCTCGAAAAAGGAAATGATCAATGGCGGCATTTTGACTTTCTAGAATACAAATGGTCAATTTATTTTCTTTAGTTTGCGGATGCAATATTTGAACATAATTTATTCATTTTGCTTGGAGTAAATTGCACCGTTTGTCCTTTGTGGTATATGCAGATTTCACATTTAGTCCATACTAATGAAATGATTATTGCAAACATTTTTAACGTTTAATTCTTTGCACGTTGTTAGTTCAAAAAAGTAATACTCGTTAAGTAATCTCATTATCTCCGACACGTGGGCTAGAATAGTCATTTCATTTTTTTTTGTCTTTTTAGTTTTTTCTTTTTTATTTTTAATTTGAACTAGAGTTTTTTATATTTTTCATCCAACAACTTAAATATTTCACCGAAAACACCAACATGCTAAATTGGTATACAAAGACCCACCATATTCATATGAAACCCATCACATTCATTATTGCAAACTATTGAATTTTTGTCCCATAAATAAAATCATGTGCAATTTGATAAGAAACCTACCACATCCATTTCAAAGTATTTTTGAATTCCAAATCTACAACACCCTATTCCTAATCCTAGTACAAGTTAAACGAACATACCAACATAAATTAAAGACAAGTCAGTAAAATAGGGTGCTAGTAGATCCCGGTTGCTGCAACGCGGTCGACGGCGGCTGTCGTGGTTGTAGAATAATAGAAGCATATATTGAATAATTTCTGTATGCCAATGACAATGTATATATACTATACGATACAATACACATGGGCCATACAGGCCTATCTCTAAGACCGACCTATCGTCTAACACTCCCTCGCAGTTTGAGCGGGAGGAGACCGAATACTCAAGCTGTCACGAAACTCGGTAAACAACGCAGACGGTAACCCCTTGGTAAAAATATCAGCATATTGAAACTGAGAAGGAACATGTAGAACGCGAACCTGACCAGTAGCAACCAAATCACGAACAAAATGAATGTCAATCTCTATGTGCTTTGTCCGCTGATGCTGAACAGGATTAGAGGACATGTACACTGCACTCACATTATCACAGTAAACAATAGTGGCAGAGGACAAAGGTGTATGAAGCTCACGAAGTAGATTCCGAAGCCAACATGTCTCAGCAACAACATTGGCAACACCACGATACTCAGCTTCAGCACTGGAATGAGAAAGCATCGGCTGACGCTTAGAGGACCATGAGGGTAAGTTGTTGCCAAGAAAAACACAATAACCCGAGGTAGACCGTCTAGTAGTAGGGCAACCGGCCCAATCAGCATCTGAATAAGCAACCAAGGACTCAGTGGTAGAAGAAAATAACTGTAAACCATAATCTTAAAACCCCCCATCAGTGGTATCAGTAAGTTCCTGCTAATATGAGATGTAGTATTAGTATTCAATTGGTATCAGAGCTATTCGATCCTAAGATCTTAAAAAAAAAAAAGTTATTGTTCATCGATTTTTATTGGTTTTTTTAAGAAGGATGACAAACAGAAAAGTTGCAGATGTTGACGCGGACCTGGAAGGTTTTAAAACCGATATTGGAACTAAGTTTCAGAGTTTAGAAGACAAACTTAGTTCTGGTTTAGTTGATTTGAGGGCTGAATTAGATAAACGCCATGAGCAATTAGTGAAACTACTCACAACCTCGGAGGCTCAAAATTCCCCAGTTAAGTCAATTCCGTCCGTAGGGTTTGCACCAGATGCTGATGCATTCAAACAACCTACTGGTGTCTTCAAGCTGGCAACAAATAAGTCCGGGTTAAGGTATGATGATTTGGGTTTTCCATATCCAGATGATAAAGAAAACCCAGAGAATTCTGCTCACAAGAACAAGGGAGGAAAAACAGCTAGATTCGGAGAGCATGGTTCTAATTTTGTCAATAGCTCGAATGAAATTCCAGAGTTTGACAATGATCAAGGTAAGGATAACCGACTAGATGGGAAAGGGCCAAGGTTTTATGGGAACAGAGGACGCAATTACAATTCTGAAAACCGGATGAGAAAGTTGAAGATGCCCGTGTTTGAAGGCGAAGATGCATATGGATGGATATACAGAGTTGAGTGTTATTTTGAAATTCAAGGCATTCCACCACAGGAGCAATTACTAGCTACTGCCGTTTGTATGGAAGGTGAGGCTTTGTCTTGGTATCGTTGGAGTGAGGGTCAAAATCCGTTCTATTCGTGGGATGGATTTAAAAGGCGTTTATTACTACGATTTCAACAAACACAAGGAGGAAATTTGTATTAACAATTTTTGTCTATTATTCAAGAGGGGACGGATCATGAGTATGTTGCTATGTTTGAAAAGTTGGCTTGTCAAGTGGTTGGGGTCGCGCAATCTGTGTCGGAAGCTACCTTTATAAAGGGACTCAAACCAGATCTTCGGGCTGCAGTGAGAGTAATGAAGCCTGAAAGTTTGGCTCATGCAATGGATTTAGCTAAATCAATCGAAGACAACCAACAATTTGAAGGGGTGTTCCGAACAGGCGTAGGTACTTATCGGTCTAACACACTTGGATTTTCTGGTTCTAATCGTAACAGTGGCTTGATGCCAACTGGTTCTTCAGTTTCTACAGCTCAAACCACTAATCCATCTGCTGTTCAGAGTGGATCAGTCAGTCAGCCAGGGTAATTTAAAAGGCTAACCACGGCTGAATTTTCTGAAAAGCGTTCTAAGGGTTTGTGTTTTAAATGTGATGAGCGGTATGCGCCTGGGCATCGTTGTCCAAGCACATCATTACATGTTCTACTGGTTGGTGATGAAGAGGATGATATTGAGGAAGAAGAAAAGGATGCTTCTCACGTTCACTTGGATATGGTAGAAGTTTCTCTCAATTCAGTCCTTGGGTTTACTTCTCCTCGGGCAATGAAACTTCATGGTAGTATTGGTGGTCTTGACGTTGTGGTTCTAATTGATTGTGGCGTGACTCATAACTTTATATCACATAAGGTTGTGGAACAATTGGTGCTAATGGTTTCAGGTACTTCATCTGTGGGGGTTATGATGGGGAATGGGAAGTTTGAACAAAGTTTTGGGTTGTGTAAAGGGGTAGTTCTCGCCTTACCAGAACTGCAAATTGTAGAAGATTTTTTTCCGCTTAATTTAGGAAGTACATATGTTATTCTTGGAATAAAATGGTTACAAACTTTAGGAGAGACATCAAAAAATTGGAAGGAGTAAACTATGTCATTTGATCATGGTAATAAGCGAATTACAATTAAAGGGGATCGAGGGCTCTGTCGATCTTTGGTGTCTGTTAAATCATTGCTATGAGTTTTGCAATAGGAAAAAGAAGGATTACTGGTTGAGATGAGAAACTTAGAACAACAAAAACCCCAACAAACGACTAGTGTTATCCATGATTTATTAATCAAGTTTGAAGATGTGTTCTCACTTCCTCAAGGATTGCCACCTCATCGTGGCCATGAACACTCGATTATTCTCAAGGACGGTATTGAACCAATAAGTGTTCGATCTTATCGCTATGCGCAGGCACAAAAAGATGAAATAGAAAAGTTGGTTGAGGAGATGCTCACTGCAGGGGTGATACAACCTAGTTCAAGTCCTTTCTCTTGCCCGATATTGTTAGTAAAGAAAAAAGATGGAAGTTGGAGGTTTTGTGTAGACTATCGAGCTTTAAACAAGTCTACAGTGTTAGATAAATTCCCGATCCCCATCATTGATGAATTGCTGGATGAATTGCATAGGGCAACGATCTTTTCAAAGCTTGACTTAAAGTCTGGGTATCATCAGATTCGTATGAAAGAGGCAGATGTTCCAAAAACGGCATTCCGAACTCATGAAGGACACTACGAATTTCTAGTGATGCCTTTTAGATTAACTAATGCACCGTCAACTTTTCAGTCATTAATGAACAAGGTATTTCGGCCTTATTTATGGAAATTTGTTTTGGTATTTTTTGATGATATTTTAGTTTATAGCAAAACGTTGGAGGAGCACAAATGCCACTTGATTATTGTATTTAATTGCTTGCGACAACAGCAGTTATATTGTAATAAGAAGAAGTGTTTATTTGCTCAAAATAGAGTCGAGTATTTGGGTCATATTGTTTCCAGGGAAGGAGTAGCAGCTGATTCAACCAAGATTTCAGCCATGTTAGAATGGCCCACTCCAAAAAACATAAAGGAATTACGTGGATTCCTCAGTCTTACTGGGTATTATTGAAAATTCGTACACGGGTATGGGAAAATTGCTTGGGTTTTGACAGATTTGTTAAAAAAAGATAACTTCTAGTGGTCAGAAGAGGCGACTACTGCATTTCAAAGATTAAAGGAAGCCATGAAAAAAGTTCCTGTACTAGCATTACCAGATTTTACTAAGGCGTTCGTCATTGAAACTGACGCTTCGGGTCAAGGTGTTGGGGCTGTTCTAATGCAAGAGGGCAGACCAATAGCTTACTTTAGCCAAATTCTTGGAACCCGAGCGAGACTCAAATCTGTTTACGAGAGGGAATTAATGGCTATTGTCTTGGCCATCCAAAAATGGCGGCCATATTTGCTTGGAAGGCATTTTGTTGTTAGAACCGATCAACGCAGTCTAAAGTATTTATTAGAGCAGCGCATGATTGATGGTGAACATCAACGTTGGTTGTCGAAATTTTCAGGATATAACTTTGAAATTCAATATAAGCCGGGAAAGGAGAATAGTGTTGCTGATGCTTTGTCAAGACGAAGGGAACCTATTGCTTGTCATACACTGACATTTACAACAATTCAGAATTAGGATGATTTGCTGACTGATTTATCATGGGATGTCGAATTAACGCTTTTCAAGAAGCGTGTACTCAAAAATGAGCAGGGACTCGATGGATATATGGTAGAAAATGATCGTTTATTGTATAAAGGACGTTTAGTTTTACCACGTACTTCGACGTGGATTTTCCTCTATTCCGTGAGTTTCATAGTAGCGTTGTGGGTGGTCATGGAGGATTACTTAAAACCTACAAACGAATGGCAGGTGAGCTGTATTGGGTAGGAATGAAAAAGGATGTAGCTAAAATGGTTTCTGAGTGTGAAATTTGTCAACGACATAAGTATTCTACCATGTTGCCAAGTGGATTGTTACAGCCATTAGAATTGCCGAAAAAAGTTTGGGATGACATAACCATGGATTTTGTTGACGGGTTACCACGTTCGGAGGGGTATACTGTTATTTTTATGGTTGTTGATCGTCTTAGCAAATATGCGCATTTCATTCCTTTGCGGCATCCATATACTGCAGTGATTGTAGCTGCAGCTTTTCTACGTGAGGTGATTCGGTTGCATGGCATGCCAAAATCTGTTATTACAGATAGAGACAAAGTATTTCTTAGTAACTTTTGGCGAGAATTATTCAAACATCAAGGAACCTATTTGAAACGAAGTACGGTTTATCATCCTCAAACCGACGTGTGGAAAACTAGAAGGAGGATTGAATAGTTTACCGGTTTTTAATTTAATTGCTTTAGAAAACTTTACGTGTAATCGACAATTGATATTAACAAACAATAAGTAATATGCAAGCAAAGAGTAAGAAACAATCAAACCACAACACGAATGTTTATTGTGGTTCGGCTACAAGGACTCTTTTTCCTTGCCCTACTCCACGCCCCGAGTATCTAACTCGAGAGTTACTCTTACTAGTCAACAAGCTCCTTTCACCGGTGGAGAAACCTTACACGTCGCTTACACAAGATTACCGACACAAAGCTAGATGTCGAGTTCTTTTACAAGGGCACAACCACTCCCGTCACACTATGTATTTTGAGGACTAAAATACTAACCGATCACTAATGAATAAATACAATCAATGAAAGTATGAACAACACAAGTTCACACACACTACTTAAACAAACAAGTATTGCAACTTTGCATTGAAGCTTGTATGTCTTTGATATGAGTTTGTGATCTTCTTGCTACAAGAGAATCTCACTAAAATGAAAGATGAATGAGTTAGATATAAGCAATGAGAGTATGTATGATAATATATGATTGTAAGTGATGAAGAAACAACTTGGGATGGCCTGCTATTTATAGAAAAACAAGAACAGTAGGCCACGGATTGGGCGGAACCAAATGATTGGTTCCGTCCGTGTTGGAGTTTGGTTCCGCCAAACTCTGTCACAAAATCCTCCATAGTTTTTTCCAAATCTAACCAAGATATTGCCATATCTTTCCTTGATACATTGAGTGGCAATCTAAACAATATCTTTACCATATCTTCCAAAGATCATGCAATCTTCCAAAGATCATGATGCAACATATGATGTAATAATAACTTTCTATTTATGTTTAAACTAGTGTATAATGCAAATGTTAGCTAAGTGAAGTTTAGAAAGGTCTTGTAACATTATATGTAAATGACTTAACTATATTTATACTTGTTGCTAAAATACTCATTATACTTTGTCGTTAACAAAATATGGCAAAGATCGTAAAATATAAATAACGTTTTTCGGACGATATTTGTATTAACAATCTCCCCCTTTTTGTTTAGGACAAAACATAAAATTTATATTTTATGTTGAGTCTAATATTTGAGTTGATATAAAAAAATACGTGAAAGATGAAGGACTTATGAAGACAAAGTGAAGAATGAATAAAATGCAAAATACAAGGGACTTGCTTTACAAAAAAGTTATTACAATATAGTCCTTTGTAGTATTTTTGTAACCCTAATTCTGTGTTATATAAGCAGAATACAGGGAATAGGTTTTATTAAGTGTGTCAAGATGTAACATTAGGAAAAGTGTGTGTACAGGCGTTTTATGGGAAAACGCCTAGGGTAGTTTTAGCCTCAAGAATCTTATGAATTCTGTTATTGTTAGGTAACCGTACTACACTTGATCACGTAGTATTGGGGCTTATTGTGTTTGTAATGTTAGAGTAGAGATGCTGACGAAGAAACCTTGTAGCAATAATAATGATGTTTTGTTTATTCCATTGCGTATCGTGTTATTAATCATTATTATTGTGTAATCCCTAGATGAGGTCTAAACAACCTCGAGCTAAAACGATCTTAACATGTGGTATCAGAGCCAAGGGGCTCGTGATCGTGGGATTAAACAAGGTTTTGTTTGTCGAAGATCGAAGAAAACATGAAAAATTCGAAACTGGTCAATTTTTCGTAACTCACTGCAGGACAGTTTTCAAGAGGCGATTTCTTCTTCGTTAACCGTTGGATCGGGCTGCAATTTTGTATGGAGACTCTCTATATATCAAGCTAACCTTTCACCGGAGGGATCTTCAATTAGAGTCTTTATGCGTAGGATATAGGCTGTCGAAAACTGCTGCAGACAAGGTTTTTGTAAGTTGAATTTTTCAGATTTTTAGGGTTTTTGAGATACTTGATCTTTCTGAATTTGTTCTTACTTGGTTTGATTCATCAAGGAGGTCAGTATATCACTTGTTTATATGTTATTTGATGATACTACGCTCCATGTTTCATTAACTCTATCATCAAAAGTAACTGATTCAACACCCTTACTGGATTGGGATTAAATATAGTTGAAACCCTAACTGTTCATGTTAAGGGTTTTGCCTATCTCGTCGTTTTGTTGTGTTGCTGCTATATATATTTTTTTAAGATGGTTACAACAAGAAGGATCAAGATATAATCGGTTTGTTTAGGGTTTGTTCATGATAAAAACCCTAATACTATGTTTGAGGTGATACCTTGTTGTCAAGAAGATCTTTTCATCAGATTTGGATGGACTAAATCACAATTGTTTTAAATCCAAACGTGGCAGTTGTTCCAGTAATTAGATCATGCATGTTACTGATGTGGGAATAAGGCTACGATTTGATGGAGTGTAGTGTGATTTGCTGCTATTGTTTCTACAAACGTGGTCTACTGTTACTGGTTGATTGAAGATACTGGTGGTAAAGATGCGCATAAGGTTACTGGAACATGATATATTACTGGTCCAAGAGAGTAAGGCTACGTTTTATGGTGTATGTCTACTGGTTATTCAATAATAGTTGCTGACGAAAACATGATGTTACTGGTGACTTCTTTTCTGAATAAGGTTACTGATCATACGTAATGTTATGAGGTTACAAGCAGAATGTTACGACTGAAATTACTGGTTGGTGCAGAATGTGACGACTGAAATTACTGGTTGGTTATGTGAAGAATGTTACCACTGCTAATGTATATGTTTCCACTGCTCCTTATATAATTTCCACTGCTGCCTCGATAGTTTCCACTGCTACCTTCATTTTTCTACTGCTCAACATGTTATCAAATTGAAGTCGGTGGAGAACATTATCATGGATATAAAAGTTGATGTCGCCTAGTACATGTGAAAGATTGATTCAACAATTTAATAACCTCGTACTTTTGAACGTTGCTGCTGTTGTTTTGTTGTTGAATAATAAACTGTGGAGCAGACAAGTTATTTTAGTGATTGTTTAATTATGAAGACAGTTGGTTGTCATTTACAACATGTTTTATGTGGCATCGCTTCTATCTTATTGGAAATCAATTAAGAGTGGTGGTTTTCAAATTCATACTCTTATCTCATGCGTCAATTGACGGTCAGTGATGTTAAATTGGATGGTCGTTTATTGCATGAATGGTATGAGTATTATGCATTGTTAATATATTCATGGTGGGTCAATGGTATTTATTAATTAAGGTTGTTAGTTCCACCATGAATTATATGAGCCAATGGTATTCATTAATAAAAGAGTTAATGATACTCAAAGGGAACACAATTTTACTACTGCTCGTTACAGATATCGGATAAAGTAAATGTCTAATACAAGGGACTTGCTTTACAAAGAAGTTATTACAATATAGTCCTTTGTAGTATTTTTGTAACCCTAATTCTGTGTTATATAAACAGAATACAGGGAATAGGTTTTATTAAGTGTGTCAAGATGTAACATCAGGAAAAGTGTGTGTACTGCTACGCTCCATGTTTCATTAACTCTATCATCAAAAGTAACTGATTCAACACCCTTACTGGATTGGGATTAAATATAGTTGAAACCCTAACTGTTCATGTTAAGGGTTTTGCCTATCTCGTTGTTTTGTTGTGTTGCTGCTATATATATATTTTTTAAGATGGTTACAACAAGAAGGATCAAGATATAATCGGTTTGTTTAGGGTTTGTTCATGATAAAAACCCTAATACTATGTTTGAGGTGATACCTTGTTATCAAGAAGATCTTTTCATCAGATTTGGATGGACTAAATCACAATTGTTTTAAATCCAAACGTGGCAGTTTTTCCAGTAATTAGATCATGCATGTTATTGATGTGGGAATAAGGCTACGATTTGATGGAGTGTAGTGTGATTTGCTGCTATTGTTTCTACAAACGTGGTCTACTGTTACTGGTTGATTGAATATACTGGTGGTAAAGATGCGCATAAGGTTACTGGAACATGATATATTACTGGTCCAAGAGAGTAAGGCTACGTTTTATGGTGTATGTCTACTGGTTATTCAATAATAGTTGCTGACGAAAACATGATGTTACTGGTGACTTCTTTTCTGAATAAGGTTACTGATCATACGTAATGTTATGAGGTTACAAGCAGAATGTTACGACCGAAATTACTGGTTGGTGCAGAATGTGACGACTGAAATTACTGGTTGGTTATGTGAAGAATGTTACCACTGCTAATGTATATGTTTCCACTGCTCCTTATATAATTTCCACTGCTTCGTGTTAAATTTCCACTGCTGCCTCGATAGTTTCCACTGCTACCTTCATTTTTTTACTGCTCAACATGTTATCAAATTGAAGTCGGTGGAGAACATTATCATGGATATAAAAGTTGATGTCGCCTAGTACATGTGAAAGATTGATTCAACAATTTAATAACCTCGTACTTTTGAACGTTGCTGCTGTTGTTTTGTTGTTGAATAATAAACTGTGGAGCAGACAAGTTATTTTAGTGATTGTTTAATTATGAAGACAGTTGGTTGTCATTTACAGCATGTTTTATGTGGCATCGCTTCTATCTTATTGGAAATCAATTAAGAGTGGTGGTTTTCAAATTCATACTCTTATCTCATGCGTCAATTGACGGTCAGTGATGTTAAATTGGATGGTCGTTTATTGCATGAATGGTATGAGTATTATTCATTGTTAATATATTCATGGTGGGTCAATGGTATTTATTAATTAAGGTTGTTAGTTCCACCATGAATTATATGAGCCAATGGTATTCATTAATAAAAGAGTTAATGATACTCAAAGGGAACACAATTTTACTACTGCTCGTTACAGATATCGGATAAAGTAAATGTCTAATACAAGGGACTTGCTTTACAAAGAAGTTATTACAATATAGTCCTTTGTAGTATTTTTGTAACCCTAATTCTGTGTAATATAAACAGAATACAGGGAATAGGTTTTATTAAGTGTGTCAAGATGTAACATCAGGAAAAGTGTGTGTATTAGGCGTTTTATGAGAAAACGCCTAGGGTAGTTTTAGCCTCAAGAATCTTATGATTCCTGTTATTGTTAGGTAACCGTACTACACTTGATCATGTAGTATTGGGGCTTATTGTGTTTTTAATGTTAGAGTAGAGATGATGACGAAGAAACCTTGTAGCAATAATAATGATGTTTTGTTTATTCCATTGCGTATCGTGTTATTAATCATTATTATTGTGTAATCCCTAGATGAGGTCTAAACAACCTCGAGCTAAAACGATCTTAACATTTTAGCAACTAGGTAAAATAGTGTATAAATCTTATAATCATTTGTAGCCAACTTGTTTTATGCAACATTTTAGAGAAACAAAATTTTGTTACTAGTTGTGATTAAAAAGAGTATAAGTTTTTTAACCAATTTTAGTAGACATGTTTGTATGTAATGTATTGGTCTTTTAAATTTTGTGGCCATGACCATTTATAACATTTGTTACTAGTTGCTAGAGATAAACTTTCTCCCCCTTTTTATCGAAACAAAAAGAAGAGAAGCGAGTGCGGAATATGATGTAGCCCGAGCTTTCCAAAGCTCCCCCTTGGACAATACTCCCCCTTGTTGGGGTGCCAAGTAAGTAATGCATGGATTTTGAGTGCTACAAATCAAAAAGTTAGTGAGAAATATATATGCAACAAAGAAGTTACATTCCACAAAATATAAAGAAAATACACCACATATAGAAGTTCATTTATCATTCAAGTAAAAAATTATTTTGACCTTAGTCAAAATAGTGGGGCAAGAAGTTGATAATTACTTCTCAATACAAAGGAAAAAAAATATACAAAAGAGACAACATTATAAGGAAAATTCCTATGGTGTTTCTAGACCAAGATATTTCTTATGGTTGCAGAGGATGAGAGATGGAGTTCAAACGCTCTAGGATGTGGTTGAGAATGAACCTCATTTCATCCTTAAGTTCACGGATATCCTTTTGGCACCGTTCACTTATGTGAGCGGTTCTTTCACATTGCTCGCAATCATGGCGGGCAAAGTTAGGTGGGATAGGAATTTCATTTGTTGGTGGTGGTGGATTGCTTGGTTGAGTCTCATGGGGTCTAAAGGTGTGTGGTGGTGGAAGAGTACAAGGCTTTTTGTAGTTGCATGGTTTCTTTGATGTGGCCTCCTATCAAGTGTTTGAAGGATAGAGCATTGTTCATTTCATTGAGGAGATTGGCGGTGAAGGCTTCCTGACTTGGTTGGGTGTTTGGAGGACCAATCCAGAAGGATTCTTCAATTTCCTTATAAGTTAGGAAAAAGGATTGAGATGTGGGTGGTGGTGGTGGGACATTTTGAGCATGAGTTGGTTCACCATAGAGTGGCCCATGGATTTCTTTCAATTGTGGATGAAAAAGTAGTGGTTGAGGATGATAAGCTTCTTGTTGTGGATCACTAGGTGGTTGTTTGGCTAGACATTCCATGGAGCCAAAAGATGGAAGAGGTGGTGGATTTGTGGACCTTGGTGGTAAATCATCTAAAGTTTCCAAGAATGGATGAGGTGAAGTTGGTGGAGTTGCAAATAGTTCCATTGGTTCTAATTTGGGTGACTTTGGTGGTGATGGTGATTTGGACAGTGGAAAAGGTGCCGGAGGTGGTGTGGTTGCAATGGGTGTCTTGGTAGGTGGTGGAGTTGAGAGGTTGTATATTGAGTTGTGTGGAGGTGTTGGTGTGGTGAGACTTAAGAAGTTTTCATCCATAATGGGAGATGAGATTGTCAACGGTGAAGAGTCGGAAGATGATGATGCTAGCTTGACAAAGCAACAGGGCTTGACACTTATTCGTGCGGTTCTTCTACGTGGTTTGGATGGTGGTGAGGAGGTGTTTGACTTAGTCATTTTGGCTGAGATTGAGTACTAAGGATGATAGAAAAGATGGTGAAGGTGTGAGATTTGATGATCATAGTGGTGTTAATTTATAGAAGTCAAGGATTATGGGAAGTTGTGTTTGGATTTGATGTTAAACCATAGAGAAATGGTTGCAACAAATCATTTGGAAGTGTTAAAGAAGAAGGTCTAATCAAAGAAGTCAACCCAATGGGTGGAGCTTGAGTGATATGGTGTGGATAGGCAGTTAATGTAATGCAATCATCACATTTGTGTTCCCTGGACTTAAAATTTTAAAATTCAAGTGATTACTAATCTCTTAATGTCTTAAGGTGACTTAGATATTTCGTAATAGGCACAATGCTAAGGAAGAAGGTAGACATAAGTATGAAGTACAAATTTTGCGGGAAAAGAAATTTTAAAATGTACAGCATGATCCGGAGGAACCAACGCCATAAGGGGGCGGAACCAAAATTTTGGTTCCGCATGATCCGTGGCTGGAAAATTGGCGGAGCCAAATTGCTATACTCCGACGGAACCAAAATTTTTGGTTCCGTCCAAACCGTACCCTACTGTGAAGGTTTTTGATGAAAAAATTTTGAGTGCCGAAACCATATTCTAACTCCATAAAAGTTGTAACAATACGTGTAACTAATCAAAATACATTGAAATACAACATTATCAAGAGTAGAAACACACATACCATTGAAGATCAAGCAAGTGCTAAACTTTTCACTTATAGAAGTGAAAACATGGAAAAAATGATAGCATAGGCATGCTATCCACCTGCATTTGTTTGTTAGTTCACATAATATGTTTAAAACACAGTAGATATCCTAAGATTACATAAATCCATAACACATAATTGTTCAAATGTTGTTGTGCCAAACACCCCATTAGCTTCCTCACTTTTTGTCAAGCTTCCTGTTGATCTTTGTAAGGAACCTTCCCAAGCACTTGAACATTCCCTTTGTTTGCTTGAACTCCACCAATTCATTAGCAATTCTTGGTAGTTGTTGGTGGTAGTCAATAGGAGGAAGCCTTGAATTAGGGAGTCCATTGTCTTCGCTCATTGAAGAGGATGATAAATAGGTAGGAGGGTGAGACCGTTTTCCTTGAGTCTTGGCTACTCGATACTCACTTAAGGGTACAAATATGTGGGGAATGAGAGTGTAATCGGGACAAAAACCTTTGGCATTGCGAGGGATGGGAGCAAAGGTCTAATAAAGGCGAGTGAGGAGCATTCCATAGGGAAGAGCACTTTTGCCTTGCACGGATATGTCCGCCATCCTTTTGGCTATATAATAGGCCAAGTTAAAAGGTTGGCGAGTCGAGATGCTATAAAGCATGTAGCAAAGGCAAGCATTGATGTGGTCACGATTTCCTATTGAGCTAATCACATTTGCCCTAAGCACTTCCTCCCATTTGAGGAATTGAGGTTTGAGTTCATTAAGTTCCATGCCAAAAGGGTCACGGTCCACTTCGGTACCCGACCGTTTAGTTCAAGTTCCCGAGGTTCTAAGGCGAAAAAGGTGATCTCGGATGATTTCCTTGCTAACTAGAGGAGTGTTATAGGGGTGAATACGATCATCCATTGAGTCGAGAATTAAAAGGGACCACTTGTCCGAGTAGATACATGTACCCATATTTGGAATACCAAGAACTTGAGCGTATATGCAAACAATGTGGAGGTGCGGTTAACAATGTGAACGTTCTAGTGTGTGCCTATATGCAAACAATGTAGAGGTGCGGTTAACTTGACTCATTTTTATGCTTAAAACGTTTATAGAATGCAAGTTTGGTTGTAAAACAAAAGATAACCCAAACGCTCCTAATTCAATGTAGCTTCATTTGAATGTACCAAAAACACATATTAGTTATGTATTCCCTTTAGCATTCAAGAGACATAATGCAAATGATGTTTTAAGTATAACATTTTGATTTTGTATTCACAATGTAAGACGAAAAAATATTTGTCCTATTTGTGAGAAGTTATTTTTGCAAGAATTTGACATGGGGTGTTTTGGTAAACATGCTAATTTCTTATAAGAATGCAATTCCTAACTAAGATGAACATGATTAATATGGTTGTACAACTAATGTTCTACATGAATTACTAAAGTTAATGCATACCCTCAAGTTTTTAGTTTTTTTTGCACAAATAGAATTCCTAGACACAGATCAGGAGAATTAATGATGTTAGGAGACGTACAATGATGATTTGAGCACAAGTTTGGTGAAGATGAGCCCTAATTTTTGAGTGTGTAAATGTTTTGGAGTGAGTTGCAACTGTTTTGGATTAAGGTGGTAGATATAGGAGTGTTTGTTTTAATATAAAATATGATTTTTTAAGTTACAGGGGAGCACGGATCGGACGGAACCAAAATTTTGGATCCGTCCATTGGTGCGTTTGGTTCTGGCTGAACAGAAAGAAAAAGATGTTTTTCTTTTATTCTTGGTTAGTGTTGTTTGTGACTAAGGTTCAAGAATACAAGGTGGGTTCCATTAGTCCCAGTCCAAGTCTAAGAAGATTGAATGGTTCTCGCTTAAGAGGTTTTGTAAGGATGTCGGCAATGTTGTCTTCGGAGGATACTTTTTCTATAGAAATGTTCCCTTTTTGAACATTGTCACGAAGAAAATGATGACGTATTTCAATATGTTTTGTGTGAGCATGTTGAACTGGGTTTTTACTGAGATCGATGGCTCCTTTGTTATCACAAAGAATGGAGATGTCGTTGAGTTGAATACCGTAGTCCACAAGAGCTTGTTGACATACTTTTCCGGCCGATAGATATTCGGCTTTAGTTGTTGAGATGGCGAGAGCCGTTTGTTTCTTAGAGAATCATGAGGTAAGAAAATGTCAAACAAAAGTACAAATACGACTTGTGCTTTTTCTATCTACAAAGTCACCGGCATGGTCCGAGTCGGCATACACTATGGTTTCTACTCCCGTTCCTTTAGGATACCATAATCCTAAATGTGTAGTGCCTTTAATGTATCTAAAAATTCTTTTAACAGCTTCAAGATGAATGGTTTTAGGATCTTCTTGAAAACGAGCACATAAACAAACACTAAACATAATGTCGGGTCTACTAGCCGTGAGATNNNNGCATACACTATGGTTTCTACTCCCGTTCCTTTAGGATACCATAATCCTAAATGTGTAGTGCCTTTAATGTATCTAAAAATTCTTTTAACAGCTTCAAGATGAATGGTTTTAGGATCTTCTTGAAAACGAGCACATAAACAAACACTAAACATAATGTCGGGTCTACTAGCCGTGAGATGAAGTAAACTTCCAATCATACCTCTATATTTAGTGTTATCTACGGATTCACTTTCCTTATCCTTGGTTAGCTTAGTTTCCGAAGACATAGGTGTTTTGATGGGTTTAGAGTCTTCAAGACCAAATTTCTTAAGCATATCTTTTATGTATTTAGATTGGTTAAAGAATATTCCGTCTTCTAATTGTTTTATTTGAAGTCCTAAGAAAAAGTTGAGTTCTCCCATCATGCTCATTTCAAACTCATCATGCATGATTTTTGAGAAATCGGCACATAGTTCTTGACAAGTTGATCCGAATATGATATCATAAACATAGATTTGGACAATGATGATATGTGAACCTTTCTTCTTAGTGAAGAGAGTGTTATCGACTAGGCCAATGGTATACATATGGTCAATTAGGAAGGTTTTAAGTCGATCATACCATGCTTTTGGAGCTTGCTTAATTCCGTATAAAGCCTTTTTAAGTTTATAAACATGATTAGGTTTCTCAAAGTCGGTGAAGCCCGGAGGTTGAGCAACAAAAACTTCTTCATTAATAAAACCATTTAAGAATGCACTTTTGACGTCCATTTGAAAGAGTTTAAAATCGTGTGCACATGTGATGAGNGAACTTCCTCCCATTTGAGGAATTGAGGTTTGAGTTCATTAAGTTCCATGCCAAAAGGGTCACGGTCCACTTCGGTACCCGACCGTTTAGTTCTAGTTCCCGAGGTTCTAAGGCGAAAAAGGTGATCTCGGATGATTTCCTTGCTAACTAGAGGAGTGTTATAGGGGTGAATACGATCATCCATTGAGTCGAGAATTAAAAGGGACCACTTGTCCGAGTAAATACATGTACCCATATTTGGAATACCAAGAACTTGAGCAAAATGATCGAGAGGCATGTTGAATTAAGTTTGGTTGACCCTAAAGCTTAGGTTCATGAGTCCATCATCATTGGTGTGAAGAGTTATGGATGCATAGAATTCTAGGATGAACCTAGGACATATTGGCTCATCAATGTTGAGGAGACAATCAAAGTTTATGGCGGCAAGGTCTTGGCGAATGGTTGTGTCTTCTAGGAAGGATGGGTCAATGGTTCTACCCTCATGGATATAGCATTTTTCCAACGCCTTAAAGATGTTCACTTGAGCCTCGGTAAGTCCCTTGGTCTTATGGTGTTTAGGTAGGTATTTGAGGGTGTCTTTGTGGTCATAGAATGTTAAAGGAGGCATGTTTGGACCTAGAAACACAAAATTTAATATTTAGTATTACAATGTGAACGTTCTAGTGTGTGCATATATGCAAACAATGTGGAGGTGCGGTTAACTTGACTCATTTTTATGCTTAAAACGTTTATAGAATGCAAGTTTGGTTGTAAAACAAAAGATAACCCAAACGCTCCTAATTCAATGTAGCTTCATTTGAATGTACCAAAAACACATATTAGTTATGTATTCCCTTTAGCATTCAAGAGACATAATGCAAATGATGTTTTAAGTATAACGTTTTGATTTGTATTCACAATGTAAGACGAAAAAGTATTTGTCCTATTTGTGAGAAGTTATTTTTGCAAGAATTTGACATGGGGTGTTTTGGTAAACATGCTAATTTCTTATAAGAATGCAATTCCTAACTAAGATGAACATGATTAATATGGTTGTATAACTAATGTTCTACATGAATTACTAAAGTTAATGCATACCCTCAAGTTTTTAGTTTTTTTGCACAAATAGAATTCCTAGACACAGATCAGGAGAATTAATGATGTTAGGAGACTTACAATGATGATTTGAGCACAAGTTTGGTGAAGATGAGCCCTAATTTTTGAGTGTGTAAATGTTTTGGAGTGAGTTGCAACTGTTTTGGATTAAGGTGGTAGATATAGGAGTGTTTGTTTTAATATAAAATATGATTTTTTAAGTTACAGGGGAGCACGGATCGGACGGAACCAAAATTTTGGATCCATTCGTTGGTGCGTTTGGTTCCGGCTGAACAGAAAGAAAATTTTTTCTTTTATTCTTGGTTAGTGTTGTTTGTGACTAAGGTTCAAGAATACAAGGTGGGTTCCATTAGTCCTAGTCCAAGTCTAAGAAGATTGAATGGTTCTCGCTTAAGAGGTTTTGTAAGGATGTCGGCAATGTTGTCTTCGGAGGATACTTTTTCTATAGAAATGTTCCCTTTTTGAACATTGTCACGAAGAAAATGATGACGTATTTCAATATGTTTTGTGCGAGCATGTTGAACTGGGTTTTTCTTGAGATCGATGGCTCATTTGTTATCACAAAGAATGGATATGTCGTTGAGTTGAATACCGTAGTCCACAAGAGCTTGTTGACATACTTTTCCGGCCGATAGATATTCGGCTTTAGTTGTTGAGATGGCGAGAGCCGTTTGTTTCTTAGAGAACCATGAGGTAAGAAAATGTCAAACAAAAGTACAAATACGACTTGTGCTTTTTCTATCTACATAGTCACCGGCATGGTCCGAGTCGGCATACACTATGGCTTCTACTCCCGTTCCTTTAGGATACCATAATCCTAAATGTGTAGTGCCTTTAATGTATCTAAAAATTCTTTTAACGGCTTCAAGATGAATGGTTTTAGGATCTTCTTGAAAACGAGCACATAAACAAACACTAAACATAATGTCGGGTCTACTAGCCGTGAGATGAAGTAAACTTCCAATCATACCTCTATATTTAGTGTTATCTACGGATTCACTTTCCTCATCCTTGGTTAGCTTAGTTTCCGAAGACATAGGTGTTTTGATGGGTTTAGAGTCTTCGAGACCAAATTTCTTAAGCATATCTTTTATGTATTTAGATTGGTTAAAGAATATTCCGTCTTCTAATTGTTTTATTTGAAGTCCTAAGAAAAAGTTGAGTTCTCCCATCATGCTCATTTTAAACTCATCATGCATGATTTTTGAGAAATCGGCACATAGTTCTTGACAAGTTGATCCGAATATGATGTCATCAACATAGATTTGGACAATGATGATATGTGAACCTTTCTTCTTAGTGAAGAGAGTGTTATCGACTAGGCCCATGGTATACTTATGGTCAATTAGGAAGGTTTTAAGTCGATCATACCATGCTTTTGGAGCTTGCTTAATTCTGTATAAAGCCTTTTTAAGTTTATAAACATGATTAGGTTTCTCAAAGTCGGTGAAGCCCGGAGGTTGAGCAACAAAAACTTCTTCATTAATAAAACCATTTAAGAATGCACTTTTGACGTCCATTTGAAAGAGTTTAAAATCGTGTGCACATGTGATGAGTCTCGTATTATACATATTTATACCCCCGATATTATGTGAATTATATGATAAATAACCTTTTTATTAGGACTTTTGGTACTTAATATGGGAATGTATGTGCAGGACAAAGGTTTGGAGCAAAGTAACGAGAAACACACAAAAAGGATGACTTTGTGAACATATAAGGAAAAAGACATAGTTTGGACTAAAGCACGACGATTATAAGTAGAAAGAGCGCCGCTTACGGGTATCTTTGGTCAACTATATATCTACGAGTCAAACATGAAGTGCGCCGGTTATATATTACATAAGCGCCGGTTACGCGAAATAAAGCTCGCCGGTTTTATACCAAATGCGCGGCGTACTTCACATGGCAGTTATATTTTCTACATTAATGAGCTACTTCAATGATGAGGCCGATCACTTGCTTGTCATAACTCTCCAGGGACGTGCTAGGGTTTCATTTACACTATAAATAGAGGCACAATTCGTGGTTCTATACACACCTCAACAAAGAATCATAACTTGATCATTAGAAGCAGTTTAGTAGTGGTTTACACCAAAGCCACTAGCTAAGTCCGTAGAAACACTTGGAGAACTCAGTTGGAACGTGAGCAAACTTGGACAACTCGGTATAATGACAACATTACTTAATTATTTAGTTTACTTTTATACGAATATGGAGTAGTACTTTTATGTTTGTTAGAGGCACCTCTGCCATGAGTTGGATTTGGATTTGTATCATGATTATTGAACCTATCTTATATGTATTTGATATGTTATGGTTTAGACTCTTGTCATATGTCTTGATTGATCATCATAATTGTTTAAAGGTCGAAAGATGCAATTGTGTTGGTTATATTATGAATCGTCTGTCTATAACGAGTCATTGCTATGCTTGTGAGAATTGGATAGTAAAACATATGATAAACTCGACCATAACATGTTTAAGGACTAGCCACATGTCTAACGACATGGTTAGGGGAAATGCATACTTGGTACTTCATACTTGGACCACACTTTATGCACTTTATGTATCTAGGATCAAAGGCCGAAAGGAGATTCTTTTACATCAAAGTAGATATACTAGTTTACATGATCACCAATCATGCTTTACTTCTATGCTTTGTCCAAGTACTTTCTATGATACTTATGCTCGTTCATCTTATGTGTTTAGCCTTTAACAAACATACTTTTAATATCAATTGGGAAAACATTTCAAAAATCTTAAATCCAACAAAAACGGTTTTAGTGATAAGTGACAATCATTGGAATCTAATTTTTTTTATCTTTAGCTACCAATATAAACAAATACCTCTCTTCGGACGACCTGGTCTTACCTTAAACCTTTACTATAAATGGGTGTTATACTTTTACCCATGTGTTTTATGAATTAAGGAAATGGTGAAATTAGTTTTATAAATTTAAAGCTTTCGAAACACATCAAAGTTTTTTGGCGGCGCTGCCGGGGAGGCTAGCTTGATTTATATTGTTAGTTTTGAAAAAAGAAAATTTACTTAATACCAAGAAGTATTACTAGAATTTTGAAAAATTTCGTTCCTGAGACAAAAAGAACGCCGATTTATGAGACAAAAACCGCCGAACTTATGATACAGTAAAAGAATAGTTGGATTTGATTTCACAAAACCCCAAAAACAATCTTGTATAATGCTTTTTCTAGATTTTTAGAACATAGGACTTTTGTTTCTTTCGGTTTTACTATCTGAATTATGGCATGAGTATATAATGCACATTAAAATAAAAAATACAAAAATATTTTCTTTTGTTTCTTAATTGTTTGCTTGCAAATGTTATATTGGATTGCTCTATTGAATGAGATGATAATTGCAATATGTTTTCATCTATTATCTGAGTTTATGAATGATTATATCTCTTGTGAAGAACTGCTAAAACCCAGAAACACGCCGGTTTTGTTCCTAAAACCGCCGTACTTCTGGAGAACTTCAAATAAAACGGCTAGAAAGTCATGNATTATTGAACCTATCTTATATTTATTTGATATGTTACGGTTTAGACTCTTGTCATATGTCTTGATTGATCATCATAATTGTTTAAAGGTCGAAAGATGCAATTGTGTTGGTTATATTATGAATCGTCTGTCTATAACGAGTCATTGCTATGCTTGTGAGAATTGGATAGTAAAACATATGATAAACTCGACCATAACATGTTTAAGGACTAGCCTCATGTCTAACGACTTGGTTAGGGGAAATGCATACTTGGTACTTCATACTTGGACCACACTTTATGCACTTTATGTATCTAGGATCAAAGGCCGAAAGGAGATTCTTTTACATCAAAGTAGATATACTAGTTTACATGATCACCAATCATGCTTTACTTCTATGCTTTGTCCAAGTACTTTCTATGATACTTATGCTCGTTCATCTTATGTGTTTAGCCTTTAACAAACATACTTTTAATATCAATTGGGAAAATATTTCAAAAATCTTAAATCCAACAAAAACGGTTTTAGTGATAAGTGACAATCATTGGAATCTAATTTTTTTTATCTTTATCTACCAATGGAAACAAATACCTCTCTTGGGACGACCTGGTCTTACCTCAAACCTTTACTATAAATGGGTGTTATACTTTTACCCATGTGTTTTATGAATTAAGGAAATGGTGAAATTAGTTTTATAAATTTAAAGCTTTCGAAACACATCAAAGTTTTTTGGCGGCGCTGCCGGGGAGGCTAGCTTGATTTATATTGTTAGTTTTGCAAAAAGAAAATTTACTTAATACCAAGAAGTCTTACTAGAATTTTGAAAAATTTCGTTCCTGAGACAAAAAGAACGCCGGTTTTTCAGACAAAAACCGCCGAACTTATGATACAGTAAAAGAATAGTTGGATTTGATTTCACAAAACCCTAAAAACAATCTTGTATAATGCTTTTTCTAGATTTTGAGAACATAGGACTTTTGTTTCTTTTGGTTTTACTATCTGAATTATGGCATGAGTATATAATGCACATTAAAATAAAAAATACAAAAATATTTTCTTTTGTTTCTTAATTGTTTGCTTGCAAATGTTATATTGGATTGCTCTATTGAATGAGATGATAATTGCAATATGTTTTCATCTATTATCTGAGTTTATGAATGATTATATCTCTTGTGAAGAACTGCTAAAACCCAGAAACACGCCGGTTTTGTTCCTAAAACCGCCGTACTTCTGGAGAACTTCAAATAAAACGGCTAGAAAGTCACGTAACCGCCAAACTTTTATTAAAACCAGCCGAACTTTTCTGCAAAAATCTTTATAGAAGACTTGTTTCTTTTCTATGATGATTAAACAAATGCATATCTTGACATATATGATTTATATGAGGTTATTGGAGTATGATTTTGTGCTTATAACTTATTTGACTAACCTATTAATGTTTCATTTGATGTTTGTGCACATTTTAGCTATTTTAGCCATGAGTCAAAAAAATCGGACTTAGGAATCATAAATGATGAAAAAGACCAAGTGTAAAGCAAGAACACTTGGCAGGGAGAAATTACTTTTGAGATTACACCTGATAACAAGGAAGATGAACAAAGGGTTCACACTTTTCACAGGATGGAAACTGAGGAATGCTACATGAAGTTCATTACTCCTTGCTATGTTGAGAACAATTATGCTCATGATGTTGTGGCTAGCAGGAGCCTAATATCAAAGGAATTGATGAAGAAACTAGGGGTGAGCATTGAGGAAAAAGAAAATGGAAGGAAGGAGATCACTAAGAGTTGCTAGTACAAATGAGTAGGGACATATTCTTTGTCGAATTTGATGTTAACCCTAGTGATAATGAATGGGAACATAGTGTGATCTTAGGAAGAAATTTTATGGAACAGACAAATGGAGTTATAGATTTTTCCAAAGGTTTGTTAACTATTAACCCAGATATTAATGTACTTGGAAAGAGTTTCTGGAGAATGAATCCTTATGCCCCTGAGATGAATGAGAAAACTAAGGTATTCTTACTTCATAGGATTGGAAATGGACGTGAAGATGGAGAAAAATATGTGACACCATGTTATATTGAGGGGTTGTTTGCCTCAGATGGAGTTTTAGACCTTGACCAAGAAAAGAACTTAATTTCCCAGGAATATGTGGTTAAACTTGATTTAAAATATGAGGTTTTGGAAAATGGGGATAAGAAAATTGATAAGAATCTGTCTATGAAGCTGGTTGGAGAAACTATGGGAGATTATATTGAGAAAACCAAAAGCTATGAACTGGAGTTCTATGTTAACCCTATTGAAGATGATGTGGAACCTGATGTAATATTAGGAAGAACATTCATGAAACACACCAGAAGCATGATTAATTATCAATATGGAGAAATCACTTTGTGGGCAGAAATTAATGAGGAAGGTGAAGTTGGTCCTCATGAGAAAGAAATTCCAACAACATCTGATTCTTCTCTTGACACTAAAACGAAGCCATCTGGTTCCTACAAGCTAAGTGACATTATGTCAACAGAGCATTTCACTGCCTAAACACCAAAGTAACACCCAAAATGGAGTTGAAACAATGCTCATTTCTTAATTTTTATTTCTATGTTATTTTGCAAGTTTTGAATAAAGTTGTATCTCAAGCTTATGCTTGATGAGTATGCCTCTGATAAGAGATGAATGAATAACATTTGTGAATATTTATATGATTGCTTAAGTTGTTAGTTTACTATTTATCAATTTCTAGAAGATCATAGCATGCTGTAAGAAAAATTGCAGAAATAGTCGCCGCTCTTTTCATTAAGATCGCCGAGTTTTTAATGAGGGAAGCCTTTATAACTCAAAAACTTAACATTTTGACCTTACGCACTAAAAAAGAAAAAAAAAACACCCAAAAAACACACAACAAAACCGACGGTCTTTCAAACAATTTTTAAGATCATAATCAAATTTCAAAACAATGAGGGTAAGTTTACACTTGTTTTAATCTCTTGAAAATTTTCTTAGGGTTTTAATGAACGAAAACTTAGGGTTTGCTATAATATTCTGAATTTTGGATGTTTTATGCTTCATTCTATGTAGTTTTACATGATTTTAGAGTTTGCCCCTTGATTAGTTGTAGAATTATGATCACTTAAGATTTAGGATTTTTTCTTTGCCCTAATATGAACAATTGCCTATGTTAGTAGATTAATGTGATTGATTAAATGTTTGCTTATGAGTTTAGAAGGGAGAATACATGTTTAAGAGTTGCTATAAAGATATTTGGAAGAATTTTGACTGTGAATGCAAGAATCTTGAAGTATATTATGCTTAACTGCTATAAATGGTTCTTATATGCTTAATTGGATACTTGAGATTGCTTAAGAGATGTTAGAAGCCAAATAAGGATAGGAATTTTAATTCCTTGATAAGATGAAAATGGTTCTTGACTATAAAACAGAGCATTTGTGTGCAGAACATAAAAACCGCCGGACTTGAGGGCCAAGACCGCGGGACTTTTATAAAAACCGCCAAACATTTTCATAATTTTGAAAATTTTGTCACGTAATCGCCGGTTTTATTCTTAACATCGCCACTTTTCTAGAAAATTTTGATCACAGTATACATGGAACTTGCTTAATTGATTGAATTTGTGATGCCTATGTTTTCTGACAACTAATTTTGTTTGTTTGTGAATGTTTAAGACCAAAAATGTAGCACATGATGAGGAAACTGGATCCTCAAGGCAGAGGCAACCAAAGAGGAAGAGAGACACAATAATTGTGGAAGAGGCACTGATGCCAGTGGTTTCTCATCCTCATCTTCTATCGAGGACATGTAACACACAAGCAAAGAAGGAATACAACAAGGTTCTAAGTACCTTGTATCAGAAAAGCCCTTATGCCCCATATCTGCTTAAGTGGGAGGTTTTGAACAAGGCTGGTTGTGCAGAGGAGATAGAGGAGATGTTGACAATTAAGTTGGTAAATGCAGAAGATGATAGTGAGGTATTGTTTGTTTATGAAGCTTGGAGGAGAGTTTTTGACATCAGGGAGAATGTTTATAAGGAGTTATGTCTGGAGTTTTATTCCACATTCAGTTTTGATGAGACAATAGGGGATGATAAGATAATGACAGAGAAAAGTATCTTCTTTAGGTTGGGGGTAAGAAGCATTCTATGACACTGGCAAATTTTCGTGTGGCCCTAGGATTGTACACAGAGGAAGCAACAGAGGATGAATATTTTGACGAGTATTTCAAAGGAGGTGTGAGGAATGAGATAAAAATAACAAATGAAGCATTGAATGAGTTCTGGGCTAGGGTGAGTTCAGAAGATAATTTGATTTTCTCAAAGAGCAAGGTGAGTACCATTAGGAGGAATGTTTTGAAGGTCTTGCACAAGATGATTGTGTATTTACTTTGCCAGAGGACCACAGGTTTTGACAAAATACAAAAGATGGAATGCTGGTTGTTAAGCTTGTTTTAGAAGAAGAATATGGGTGAATATGCAAATGTGGCCTGGGTTGTGGCACATTGGTTGAAAAAGAAGGGAAAAGGAAGCCAGAGTGATAGTGAATTGTTGTGTGGTTATCTGATCACAAGGTTGGCTAAGGGTTTAGATGTGTTCACTGAGGAAAATATGGCCACCTACTCTGCACCAACAGCCTACAAGGCTTTTGATCATGTCACTTTGAGAGATTTGTTGGATGATAGAGGCAAGTTGAAGCCTGATGTTGCTGGGCAAGGAACTGTGAGGCCACCACCACAATCCAGAGGAAAGAAAAACAGTTTGGTTGAGAGAGTTGAGGCAATGGAGTCAAAGCTNCTGCACCAACAGCCTACAAGGCTTTTGATCATGTCACTTTGAGAGATTTGTTGGATGATAGAGGCAAGTTGAAGCCTGATGTTGCTGGGCAAGGAACTGTGAGGCCACCACCACAATCCAGAGGAAAGAAAAACAGTTTGGTTGAGAGAGTTGAGGCAATGGAGTCAAAGCTAGAATTAATGGAGAAGAAAGTTGATAGGATCATGTACCATTCTGACAGATATGCCTTGGTGTTAGAAGAGTTGGGAAAGGTCCACAACATTGAAATGGATGATTACTATCCACCTAGCATCTCTGACTAAGTTAATGAATCTGAGGACACTCCAGCCACACAAGAACAAGAGGAGGAGAATGAAAGCAGTGAGAGTGGGAAGTACTTGGGAAGTGATGGAAGTGAGGATATTGGAAGCAGCAGTGGTAGTAAAGAGGAAGAAGATGAGCAGGAGTGAAGACCGCCGTGCTTGGCTGGAATGCACGGCGGGGTTTGTGTTTAGCAGGATCATTTGGTTGGATGACCAGACACTGGTCATGATTTAAGACAATTTCAAAAACATGTTTCAAAACAAATTTATGGTCTGTAACTTGGGTACTGATGCGCGTGGATTGCAACACGCACTACGTTTTACCTCTCGAGGGATCTCGAGAAGCTTGCAATCCCCACCAGGCAGTGTACCTGACCGATGTAGTATAGTGTAGTGGCAAGTACCGGGGGATTGATCGTTCTCTCGCAGGGAATAGTGTTCGTTAGGCTAAAGGCTACTCTAATCTAGGTCTAAGGGTGGAGGAAGATTCTTTTTGTATTTTTATATTTTATGAAAGCAGTAAAATCTCTGGTTTTGGAGGAGAGGGCGGAATTAGTTGCTAGTCAACTAATCTGTGGAAGAGGCACTGATGCCAGTGGTTTCTCATCCTCATCTTCTATCGAGGACATGTAACACACAAGCAAAGAAGGAACACAACAAGGTTCTAAGTACCTTGTATCAGAAAAGCCCTTATGCCCCATATTTGCTTAAGTGGGAGGTTTTGAACAAGGCTGGTTGTGCAGAGGAGATAGAGGAGATGTTGACAATTAAGTTGGTGAATGCAGAAGATGATAGTGAGGTATTGTTTGTTTCTGAAGCTTGGAGGAGAGTTTTTGACATCAGGGAGAATGTTTATAAGGAGTTATGTCTGGAGTTTTATTCCACATTCAGTTTTGATGAGACAATAGGGGATGATAAGATAATGACAGAGAAAAGTATCTTCTTTAGGTTGGGGGTAAGAAGCATTCTATGACACTGGCAAATTTTCGTGTGGCCCTAGGATTGTACACATAGGAAGCAACAGAGGATGAATATTTTGAAGAGTATTTCAAAGGAGGTGTGAGGAATGAGATAAAAATAACAAATGAAGCATTGAATGAGTTCTGGGCTAGGGTGAGTTCAGAAGATAATTTGATTTTCTCAAAGAGCAAGGTCAGTACCATTAGGAGGAATGTTTTGAAGGTCTTGCACAAGATGATTGTGTATTTACTTTGCCAGAGGACCACAGGTTTTGACAAAATACAAAAGATGGAATGCTGGTTGTTAAGCTTGTTTGAGAAGAAGAATATGGGTGAATATGCAAATGTGGCCTGGGTTGTGGCACATTGGTTGAAAAAGAAGGGAAAAAGAAGCCAGAGTGATAGTGAGTTGTTGTGTGGTTATCTGATCACAAGGTTGGCTAAGGGTTTAGATGTGTTCACTAAGGAAAATATGGCCACCTACTCTGCATCGACATCCTACAAGGCTTTTGATCATGTCACTTTGAGAGATTTGTTGGATGATAGAGGCAAGTTGAAGCCTGATGTTGCTGGGCAAGGAACTGTGAGGCCACCACCACAATCCAGAGGAAAGAAAAACAGTTTGGTTGAGAGAGTTGAGGCAATGGAGTCAAAGCTAGAATTAATGGAGAAGAAAGTTGATAGGATCCTGTACCATTCTGACAGATATGCCTTGGTGTTAGAAGAGTTGGGAAAGGTCCACAACATTGCAATGGATGATTACTATCCACCTAGCATCTCTGACTAAGTTAATGAATCTGAGGACACTCCAGCCACACAAGAACAAGAGGAGGAGAATGAAAGCAGTGAGAGTGAGAGTGGAAGTACTTGGGAAGTGAGGATATTGGAAGCAACAGTGGTAGTAAAGAGGAAGAAGATGAGCAGGAGTGAAGACCGCCGTGCTTGGCTGGAATGCACGGCGGGGTTTGTGTTTAGCAGGATCATTTGGTTGGATGACCAGACACTGGTCATGATTTAAGACAATTTCAAAAACATGTTTCAAAACAAATTTATGGTCTGTAACTTGGGTACCTCTGTTGGTACCCACTCAAAACAATTTGGACACTTGCACCACCACCACCACGTTGGCACCTTGGTTGCCACTCAAAACAATTTGAACAATTTAACTACTATCTATGCTATAATATTAATGCTAACGTAGTATGCCAAGGGCACACTACCATTTTGTGATATTGTTTGTTGAATGATGTATGAGTGCAGGAAATGTGGTCCAAAAGATGGACAAATACTTGGAGAATTCTCGGGGAATAAAAAAGCATACCCGAGAAGTACAGTTATCCTTTATTTTTCCCGTTATACTTTGTTTTTAATTCTAAAGCATTAGGGACAATGCTTAATTTAAGCATGGGGGGAAGATAACTTGAAAAATAAAGAAAAACTTATGCTAATATATGAAAAACTTTAAACTGTTAAGACAAAAATTTAGAAAAAGCATCGCTTTTGGTATAAGAACGCCGTAGTTATAAATAAAGACCGACGCACATTCTAGTAATGTACGCCGATTACGGGGGTATATAAATTTAATAAAATTGGAAATAACTTCAGACTTTTATAGAAAACGTATCCAAAACAATCATAAGAAGTCTGAATCGGGATTAATGACATTATTTGCACATTTTATGACCATTACCACTGTAAATATGAGGATTTCGAGCCTATATCGGCATATACCTTTTATGCTTGATTTCTTTGTTTATGAGTGTGCCGATAATTTATGTGATTCTAGAACTTGTATTTGAAATCATTATGAGACCGCAGTAAAATCACATTCGTGTGATATAAGTATTTTTATATGATAAGAGGCAAAAATTAGGAATTGCACCATACATAAGCCATCCATTTTCTAATCGAATCGTAACCCATTTAGCACTCACTTTTAGTGCTACTATCCACTAGATACACCTTTCTGAGCCTTGATTTTTCGTTTCTATTTATCCATAAAGAAAATGATCAAAAATATGTTGCTTAGTCGGGAATATGAGAACTGGAATAAATATGAGAAAAAAGTATGGTTGTATACCAATTAGGACGAGTATGAAGAATGCATGCTTTATGTTTGTTATAATGTGGTTGTGAAAAAGAAAAAGAAAAGAAAAAAAAAAGATAAGAAAGAAGTACAATTTCCCGACTTAAGTTTTTACAACAATTATTCTATATATCTATCTTATAACCCTTAAACCGAATAAAAGACCTCTTTGATATTGATACTTGGTGCTTACGCCATGTCGGTGCAGTTTTGTTTCTTTTACAAGCATATGGTAAATCTATAAGTTATGACTGAGCTATAAGAGTGAATTACAAACCAAAAACAATTTTTATGAGTGCTTGAGTGAACTTGAAAATATATACAACAAAATATATATTTGAAACTTATACGAGACTTGGTTTTTGAAAGACATTTTTCTTATATGTGTTGGCATAAATATTACGATATTTAATCTAAACATCCTCTTCATGTTTTGATGATGACAAAGATGTAAGTTACAACACATAACGTAAAGTGCTTAAGTTACTTGTGATCACAAATCATCTATGCATTCATACGTCAACATCTCTCGACATCTCAACATTTCAAGTATGCTTCAACAATCACTTAAGGTATGTATAAACAAATGTCTAATACATTTTATGATCAAAGGGATTTTTATTTAGACACTACAAGTTTTATAAACTGATATAAACATTTTATATATTTTAGAAAAACACTTTTGGTAACTAAAAGAAAATGTTTAATTCATAATAAACATATGAATTCAAATTTTTAACCAAAATCAGTTACATTTTTACCAGATAAGTTTTCCCTAGAAGAATACAAAATTTATGGCCGTTACAGGAGGGCGGCCCCCTTAATTTTAAGGGGGCCGGCCACCAATTAAGGGGGCTGGCACGCTCCTGTTGCCAGAAAAGTTTGCCTATAAATACTGGTTCATTTATGCTATTTTTCCCAACCTTCTGCACTAAAATTTTTAGTCCCAATCCTTTCTAAACATCCTTCTAAATCCTTTAATCATAAGATTATAATCTTTTGTTTCAAGTGATTCAATCCTTCACCACTCAAAGTGTAAGAGAAGAATATTTCTTATCATCAAGTCTAAGAAGTATTAGAATCTAGTTAGTATTGATGTGAAGTTGTAGAAGTAAGTTATGTAAGCATATGTAATAAGTAGATCAAGATGATCTTACTTAGTAGTGAGTTGATAGGTGAGTAAGAAGAGGTATGAAGAAGTAGTAGTGTGAAGAAGGCATGTAGTAGTGAAGAAGAAGTAGTGTTGGGAAGAAGTAGTGTTGTGAAGAAGATGTAGTGAAGTTGTGAGAAGTAGTGTAGTAGTTGTGGTGTGCACTAGTTGTGTAGAAGTTGTGAAGAGTTGTGAGATTGGTTCTAGCTACAATTAGAACTCGACATTTTGCTTAGTGTCGTTAAACGGTGTAAGCAAAGGTGTGTAAGGTTTTCTCCGCCAAAAGGGAGCTTGTTGAGTAGTGAAGAAAACTCTCGAGTAGGTGACTCGGGGAGTGGAGTAGGGCAAGGAAGGTGTCCTTGTAGCCGAACCACTATAAATCATCGTGTTCGGTTTGCATTTCCTTTCTCTTATCTCTTTTCATTTATTCTTGCATTTATCGCTTTATATCTATCCTTGCCTATATGTCTTAGTTGTTACTTATATTGTTGATTATGTTTTAGATAGAAGCTAATATTGTGATAGGATGTATAATTATATGATATGGTCTAATGGACATAGATGTATTATTCACACTTCTCATGTTGAGTTTAACTTAATCGATAATTTGATACAAAACGTTTTAAGATTTTAAAAGGAAAACGTATTTACTTAAAGATCAACCAAAGCTCCATTCATAAAACTAAGTTTTGAAAACAAATCCAAAAGCACATATATATAATTGATCACATTGATTATACGTTGTTTTCATACTAAACTCTAATTGACGGTTTTCAAATAAACATTGTACAAATTAAAAAGAGGTAAAACTATTCAACCACCCCCCCCCTCTAGTTTTCCACAATTGGTATCAAGAGCCACGTCGCTCTAATTTTCAAAACAAATGGTTTTAAAAATTGAGTACGATCCATGTATCAAATTACCTTTTAAGGAGGATTAAATTTGAAAAGTGTTTTGTTGATTAACTTTTATTAGTTTTGATGTTATATATACTAATTATACTAGCTCGAAATAAAATTATGCTTAAAATAAGTGTTATATGTTCGGTATTAAACTCAGAAAGTTTCACATATTTCCGCAAAGTTAGAAAATAATTTTTAACAAAAAAATGTACTTTTGAGTACCAGATTGGCGGCCCCTATAATTGTCTGGGCGGCCCCCTATATTTAAGGGATCCGCCTGTCTGTTCGTCAGTTTTTCAAAAACTTTGAAAAATCATATAAAATTAACCGTAACTCCGTATAAGTCGTGCCACCCGGCGTTTTAAAGGTAATTGAGTCTACTTTCATTTAAAAATACTTACAAGTAGCCATTACAAACTTAAATAAGTCATAAAGTCAAAATACTATACGGTGGTCAAAAATTTGTGTTTCGTTTTAACGTAAAACTTTTATTTTACCTTTCCTTCAAGTCGGGCATTCTCAGTTGATATATTTTTGAAAAATTAAGTATTTATGTTTTCAAAATATTGATCTTATTTAAATTATAGAATAGGGAGAAAACTATTTTATTTTCAAATAAAATCGAGCTAAGTAAACATTGGTGTATATAATACACAAAACAACGACAAGTGCTTTTATGTGTCATGCTACATGATTATGTGAACTTCTTTGTGTCTTAATTTTGTTAATTGAATATGTTAGATGATAGTTGCTATTTGAATTTTAGCTAATTGTATATCTAAGCATACGTGCCTTATTAGTTTATAGCTAGTTTTCCGGTTTATACTTAACTATATCTTATGCTAGATTTCTTGCGTTAGGATTGCAATATTATGCTTGCATTGCATATAGGTATAGATGGCTTAATGTTACTCAAACATCTTGTAAATGAGTTAAATCTAGTCATCTAAATATTTCAAACAATTTAATCTATTCTCAACAACACACTTAAATATTTTCAACAAATTAACTTGTTTTACCTTAAGTTGTTTAATAAGAGAAATTGAATCATTTTAAAACATTAGTAGTTTATATAAAAGAAAAAGTATTTTCGAAATCTAAGTGTGTTCATTATACGTAACAATGAAGAGTCTTTCACATAAACAAAACATATAACAATCATGAAGTAATAAGTCAAATTTCAATCATTCACTAACCTCACTCATAAATAATCTTAGGATTAATGGAACACACTATCAAAATGCCTATTCATTTTAAATGAGTGTTTGTGAGGGTCAAGAAAGATCTTGATATTATATCATGCAACAACCCACAAAATCTCATCACTATTATTCCCATTACAAATACCTATAGTAGGTATTTCACAGGTAAATTTTTGCTTTTTATGTGCATTCATTACTTGCATGACTCACTAGACTTGCCCACGTATCCACACAAGCCAAATAACTCAACACTCACATCCTATAAACCCCTGGTATGTCAAGAATAAGATCACAACAACACCACAATAAGTAAATTACCAATCTAACACACTAAACTTACCACAAAACCATAACAAACCCTAAGTAAACCCTAATTAGGTCTATGTGCTTACTAAACCCTATATGCTTAACTAAACTAGTTTGAAAGTGTCCAAGGCTTAAGTATGAGTTACCTTAGGAACATTAGGATACCTTAGGACCCTTAGGCACTAGTACAACCCATTAGAGCTTCGGTATAAAGTCCCTTAGGCATAAAACCATAACTAGGTTATAACTTCCCGGAAACTAGGTCAAACCTTCCCAAAACTTTCCCATAAGTTACCACCACTTAGCATAAGCCCCTTAGGACTTAGGATTAGCCACTAGACACTCTTAGGAATCTAACTTAGGCACTAAACCCTAGGCAAAACCCTAAACTCACTCTAGGTAAAACTAGGTTAGAACTAGACCTAAACCTTATAACTAAGTTACTATAAGCACCTTAAGCACCTCTAAGCACCTCCCTAGCAAGCAAGCAAGGAGGTGGATCACCTCCTTGTCGATGCCTTGTCACCTTCTTCCCCAAACCGCCTCTCTCGGCAAACTACCACCACAACCGGCCTACGCCGCCCCCTAGCTACCTCCTAGCCCGTCCTCATCACCACCTAAACCTGCCACAATACCCCATAGCCTTGCTTACTCGACCTCCCCCCTCCTCGCCACCTCCTTCTCTTCTTTCTTGCTCGCTACTCATACGTACCCTATAAATACCCCACAAAACCCTCCCATTCCTCTTCACACCTCTTCTCTACTCTCTATCACATACATTCTGTAGTTTAGAACCCTTAGAAACCCTAGGAGTCAAGTACAAGAGCCTTGGTCCTTGTCGAGTTGTGGTTTGAGCCGAGAGAAGCCCTAGAAAATCCTAAACCCTCGTTAACCCTTCCCTAGCCAAGTAAGCCTTCATTTCTTGTTCTATTAGCTTTAGTTTAGTCTTAAGATAGTATTAGGATGCCTTAGATCCCAATAGAACCCTTGCCTAAGCCTTGGTCATAATCATTTGCTAGTTTACTTTTTAAAACCCTAATTATAGAATAAACCCTAAATATATGCTATAAGTCCTTTCCATAAGCCCTAAGCTAGTTTAGGTAACTTAGATAAGCTAATATTAGTTAAACATAAGCTAGGAAACCTTTTTGTTTCATAAAAATATAGTTCGCATGGAATTAGGACTAGTTTTGCAAAGTTTTCCATGCATAGGGGTATATATGGTAAATTTATGAAAATATTGAGTCTAGGGACTATTTTTGACATTTCTTAGGAGTTATAAGTATAAGGACCCTTTTTGCAAAGTTATAAAACCTTAGGATAAAATTTTAAAAAGTTATAAACTTAAAAGGACTAGTTTTGCAAAAGTTATAAAGTTAAGGGTATAAATATAAAAAACTTATAAGTCCAAGGGTCATTTTTTTCATTTTCCTAAAATATATAAGTATAGGGACTAGTAGTGTCAAGTCTAGATAGTTATAAACCTAAGTAATATAAGTATTATAAAGTCTAGGGTAGATTTTGTAAATATGTTAAACTATAAGGGTATAAAGTAAAAATATTAAAGTTAGAAGCATAACACAATATTAGGGAGCTTCATGTGAGAAATACTATGTGGATATTTCGTTTTGACGAGTTTTTTGGGTTTACGATTTAAAGTGCTCTGACTCCTCAAACGATTATTGCATATACTTCTAAATTATGATGGCCCGAACGGTGTTATGTTATAACTAAACCCTAATAACAACATAACTCAATAGTAAGGAGCTTCATGTGAGGAGTATTAACTTCTGAATTATGATGGCCCGAACGGTATTATATTGATAACATAATACAATAGTAGGGAGCTTCATGTGAGGAGTCTTATACTTCTGAATTGTGATGGCCTGAACGGTGTTGTGTTATATCTAAAACTCTAAGAACCCTCAGAATAATTACTTAAGAAACATAAACTAAACAACTAAATCTTGACATACATCCACAACAACAACAACAACATCAGGATACGTGAGTAAGGCAGTCTAGTTTCCGAGTCACTCTTTGCACTAGTAAGAATTCCCTAAGCCCAGGTGAGTTTTCATAGCCTCACACTTTTTAAAACGCTTTCTAAATGCTTTACAAACCCTGTGAGGGGGATACGTGCTACTTACTTTACTTAAAACCGAATACAAGTCTTTTTCTTTGGTTGTTGCACGAGTAAACTAACTGCCACCACTACATAACTAAAATTCATGAATCTAATTGTTTGGGATATTTTACCCACGCGAATGCGAATAAAATTGATAGATCTATTGGAGTTTGAAAACTCCCCGTTGGTATTAACATCTCATTGGATGGTACCAATAAGTACTATATTTGAACCCACTGAAGGATTAACTTTGGCAAGTTATCCTTCCCATCCCCTCATGTTGGGTCTGCAGCCCACATGACCCGGATTGTTAACATGTGGTTCATGAGCTTAGTGCAACATACCCCACTCTTGATAATTGTGCATGCATCACAATTATCACACACACACAAAATTTTCCCAGATGGGTGTAACAACGTAGCCCAGGGAACTTGTATTCACTAACACTTAAACATGTATATTAAGATATTTAATCTAAACATCCTCTTCATGTTTTGATGATGACAAAGATGTAAGTTACAACACATAACGTAAGTGCTTAAGTTACTTGTGATCACAAATCATCTATGCATTCATACGTCAACATCTCTCGACATCTCAACGTTTCAAGTATGCTTCAACAATCACTTAAGGTATGTATAAACAAATGTCTAATACATTTTATGATCAAATGGATTTTTATTTAGACACTACAAGTTTTATAAAATGATATAAAAATTTTATATATTTTAGAAAAACACTTTTGGTAAATAAAAAAAAATGTTTAATTCATAATAAACATATGAATTCAAAATTTTAACCAAAATCAGTTACATTTTCACCAGATAAATTTTTCCCAGAAGAAGACAAAATTTCTGGCCGTTACAGGAGGGCGGCCCCCTTAATTTTAAGGGGGCCGGCCACCAATTAAGGGGGCCGGCACGCTCCTGTTGCCAGAAAAGTTTGCCTATAAATACTGGTTCATTTCTGCTATTTTTCTCAACCTTCTGCACTAAAATTTTCAGTCTCAATCCTTTCTAAACATCCTTCTAAATCCTTTGATCATAGGATTATAAGCTTTTGTTTCAAGTGATTCAATCCTTCACTACTCAAAGTGTAAGAGAAGAATATTTCTTATCATCAAGTCTAAGAAGTATTAGAATCTAGTTAGTATTGATGACAAGTTGTAGAAGTAACTTATGTAAGCATATGTAATAAGTAGATCAAGATGATCTTACTTAGTAGTGAGTTGATAGGTGAGTAACAAGAGGTATGAAGAAGTAGTAGTGTGAAGAAGACATGTAGTAGTGAAGAAGAAGTAGTGTTGGGAAGAAGTAGTGTTGTGAAGAAGATGTAGTGAAGTTGTGAGAAGTAGTGTAGTAGTTGTGGTGTGCACTAGTTGTGTAGAAGTTGTGAAGAGTTGTGAGATTGGTTCTAGCTACAATTAGAACTCGACATTTTGCTTAGTGTCGTTAAACGGTGTAAGCAAAGGTGTGTAAGGTTTTCTCCGCCAAAAGGGAGCTTGTTGAGTAGTGAAGAAAACTCTAGAGTAGGTGACTCGGGGAGTGGAGTAGGGCAAGGAAGGTGTCCTTGTAGCCGAACCACTATAAATCATCGTGTTCGGTTTGCATTTCCTTTCTCTTATCTCTTTTCATTTATTCTTGTGATGCTTAGGTTTTGCAACATTGCAAAAGGTTTTACTTCTCAAGGGATCTTGAGAAGCTTGCAATCCCCACCAGGCAGTGTACCTGACCGATGTAGTATAGTGTAGTGACAAGTACCGGGGGATTGATCGTTCTATCGGGGAATAGTGTCGTTAGGATTGAAGACTACTTTAATTAGGTCTAATGGTGAGGGATGATTCTTTTTGTATTTTTGTATTTTACGGAAAGCAAGTAAAAATCTCGGTTTTTGAAGGAGTGGGCGGAATTAGTTGCTAGTCAACTAACCCAAATAACTACAAATGCAATAAAATAAAATAAAAAGAAAGTAAAAGTGGTTGTGAAACTTATAAGGAGAAAAGCGTGTTTACTTAGATTTCATTACTCCCTAGCTATCTTTTACAGGTTGATTAGTTTGTTACAATTGTGTGGATGACGAGTTGTATTCCTTAATATCATTCGTAGGGCCGTGTACGATCTTCCCTAACTCTATAAGCGCATACTTCATCCTATGGCAACACATTTAGTATCCAAACCATGAAATCACTAATAATTACTTAAGCATTAAATACAACCAAATTAATCGTAGTACACATCCGATTCATGTTTCTTAGAATGTTCAAGCAAGTCACCAATTGAAGGTTGGCCAGTTTTTCTAAGCCTAACATTGATATCACCCACCCACAACAATTAATAACAAACCATCAACCAATAATCAGTAGGTAGGTTTCATTATATCTAAGCAAATACAAGAAAAACCTAGCCTAGCATGTTAATGTAAAGACAAGCATAAGATAGAATCAAACAACACATAGACATATTGAATGATTAATGGAAGACTTATCTTTAATTAAGCATGGATGAAACAAGGGTGAAAAACCCTTGAAAAAGGCAGTAAAATCGACTTAGGGTTTATCCCTAAAGTTCTCCCAAAAGTTGCACACACTAATGAAAGAAAATCCTAAAATATATATAGATATTACATTCTGACGGCGACAGGTTATAAATCCTGACGCCGTCAACCCGCCATGTTTAGGGTTTTTGGATCACCTAGATCCACTTCTGACGCCGTCAGCTCATATAACCTTCTGGGCCGTCTCTTGTTAGCAATACACCTGACGGCCTGGACTTTGCAACACCTGACGCCGTCAGGTGTAAAGTTCTCAATTCTTCACTTGAGCGTCTGGTAAAGTCTGAATCCAACTCCTTTGTCTTCAAGTGACGGCGTCAGCTTGTAACTCCTGACGCCGTCAGGTAGGATTTGTAGCATGTTTTGAGACTTTGTCGTTTTCTTCACTTTTATGCTCCAAAAACGTCCAAAATGCAATGTTTTCCAGAATTCTTCCCAAAAGTACCTAAAATGACAAAATGAACGATTTAAGGCAATATTTGATCATAAAATAACGATTTAGGGATTAAATGACCCCCTAAAAGCGTAACATTTTTCGCCTCATCAATTACCCTTACACTTAAGATTTGCTTGTCCTTAAGCAAATGCGCTTTTATTATATGAGCTAGGATTAACACTAATATAAAAGTAATTACAACAAATAGTCATTCCACCCTAGTCATAACAAGCACGGAAATCATACACTAGCACCTCACAAATAGTGTTTGGATACTCTCATCTCTCGGGTGTTATAAACCTATATAACTAAATGAAAATGGAAAAATATCACTCACTACCTGTCATAGCAAATAGATTACCATAGGCTTGGGAAAGGATCAAAAACCTCCTCCACTAGGCGTAAGCACCTAAGATAAACTATCAAAGAGGGCTTTTCAAGGGTTGTAATATTAGGTGTAGGGATATGATAAACACGGTTTGTTGGAATAAAGGATATTTTTACTGGTGGCGAGTTAATTATCTTGATCAAATACATGTACAATGTGGCGTTGCTAAGCCAAGACTCGACTCAACTTAAGCTAATTAGAAAATAACAAATACATAAATAAACATAAAAGGAAACGGGATGGTAGTCCGTATGTTTTTTCTCTCTTTCTTTTTCCATTTTTTTTCTTTTTCTTGTTTTTTCGATTTTTTTTTTCATACACTCTTGCCCTACTGTAAGAACCAAGAATCTATATTCAGGAGGTCGGGGATGCTCGAAATAAAGGTTAAACATGGTAAAATTAGATTAAAGAATTGGGGAAGGTGTGTGTGTTTTCTAGAGAGAGAAAGAGGAGAAACCACACACACCTTATTACAATATGAACATCCACCTCTCCTAGTTGCCACTAGGAGAGTATTTATACTACTAAATGCACTAAACTATGTCCTATAGACAGAACTAGTCCTTGTGCTTTTAACTAATGCAATTTCCAACATATAACATTATTTTCAAGGCTAACAATCTCTCCCCAAAGTAATGTTATATGGAAATTGCTTACAATGTTCCCTACAAGCACAATTAAGTAAAACACAATACAAAACATAAGTACAGCAGCTCCGAGAGTGGTCTTCAAGCACCATAGCTTCACTTATACATCTGAGTCTTCTCGGCTGCCATCACTTTGACTTGTAGAAGAACAATGTGAGCGAATCTAATTAGGGATTAACATTGACCATTACAATACACTCTCCCCTAATTATTGCTCTCCCCCAAACTGACAACATCTCTGATGAATGCCCTAACTCTGAGGAAGTCTTTTATGATAAACACATGCGAACCGTCTTTAGTCTTCAAACATGCAGCGGAATATTAGTGTCGTTAGGATTGAAGACTACTTTAATTAGGTCTAAGGGTGAGGGATGATTCTTTTTGTATTTTTGTATTTTACGGAAAGCAAGTAAAAATCCCGATTTTTGAAGGAGTGGGCGGAATTAGTTGCTAGTCAACTAACCCAAATAACTACAAATGCAATAAAATAAAATAAAAAGAAAGTAAAAGTGGTTGTGAAACTTATAAGGAGAAAAGCGTGTTTACTTAGATTTCATTACTCCCTAGCTATCTTTTACCGGTTGATTAGTTTGTTACAATTGTGTGGATGACGGGTTGTATTCCTTAATATCATTTGTAGGGCCGTGTACGATCTTCCCTAACTCTATAAGCGCATACTTCATCCTATGGCAACACGTTTAGTATCCAAACCATGAAATCACTAATAATTACAAATGCATTAAATACAACCAAATTAATCGTAGTACACATCCGATTCATGTTTCTTATAATGTTCAAGCAAGTCACCAATTGAAGGTTGGCCAGTTTTTCTAAGCCTAACATCGATATCACCCACCCACAACATTTAATAACAAACCATCAACCAATAATCAGTAGGTAGGTTTCATTAGATCTAAGCAAATACAAGAAAAACCTAGCCTAGCATGTTAATGTAAAGACAAGCATAAGATAGAATCAAACAACACATAGACATATTGAATGATTAATGGAAGACTTATCTTTAATTAAGCATGGATGAAACAAGGGTGAAAAACCCTTTAAAAAGGCAGTAAAATCGACTTAGGGTTTATCCCTAAAGTTCTCCCAAAAGTTGCACACACTAATGAAAGAAAATCCTAAAATATATATAGATATTACATTCTGACGGCGACAGGTTATAAATCCTGACGCCGTCAACCCGCCGTGTTTAGGGTTTTCGGATCACCTAGATCCACTTCTGACGCCGTCAGCTCATATAACCTTCTGGGCCGTCTCTTGTTAGCAATACACCTGACGGCCTGGACTTTGTAACACCTCACGCCGTCAGGTGTAAAGTTCTCAATTCTTCACTTGAGCGTCTGGTAAAGTCTGAATCCAACTCCTTTGTCTTCAAGTGACGGCGTCAGCTTGTAACTCCTGACGCCGTCAGGTAGGATTTCTAGCATGTTTTGAGACTTTGTCGTTTTCTTCACTTTTATGCTCCAAAAACGTCCAAAATGCAATGTTTTCCAGAATTCTTCCCAAAAGTACCTAAAATGACAAAATGAACGATTTAAGGCAATATTTGATCATAAAATAACGATTTAGGGATTAAATGACCCCCTAAAAGCGTAACACTTTTCGCCTCATCAATTACCCTTACACTTAAGATTTGCTTGTCCTTAAGCAAATGCGCTTTTATTCCAATCAAAATATGAGCTAGGGGTCATTTAACACTAATATAAAAGTAATTACAACAAATAGTCATTCCACCCTAGTCATAACAAGCACGGAAATCATACACTAGCACCTCACAAATAGTGTTTGGATACTCTCATCTCTCGGGTGTTATAAACCTATATAACTAAATGAAAATGGAAAAAATATCACTAACTACCTGTCATAGCAAATAGATTACCATAGGCTTGGGAAAGGATCAAAAACCTCCTCCACTAGGCGTAAGCACCAAAGATAAACTATCAAAGAGGGCTTTTCAAGGGTTGTAATATTAGGTGTAGGGATATGATAAACACGGTTTGTTGGAATAAAGGATATTTTTACTGGTGGCGAGTTAATTATCTTGATCAAATACATGTACAATGTGGCGTTGCTAAGCCAAGACTCGACTCAACTTAAGCTAATTAGAAAATAACAAATACATAAATAAACATAAAAGGAAACGGGATGGTAGTCCGTATGTTTTTTCTCTCTTTCTTTTTCCAAATTTTTTTTCTTTTTCATGTTTTTTCGATTTTTTTTTCATACACTCTTGCCCTACCATCCAAAATAATACATCATGGGGGCCTCGGTTCTCCCCTTACACTTGAACTTTTACATACTTTACAAATGACTATTCTAATAACTCGAATTAAGATAATCGAAAAACTTGGAGTACTTTAAAATATTAACGCACAAATGGGGGTAATAATTGACTTCTTCCCCATTACTCCATTACATTAGTACTTTACCCATGAGTACCAATCATCCCAAAACAATATGTACAATATATGACTCGACTTAGCAACCATGTAATCAATTAGACAATTAACTAAGGGTTAAAACAAATGTTGTCGCAATAATGCACTAAAGATGAGTGCATACAAGGTAGGCTAAGGCGATTTGGGTGTCCATTTGGGGTGGATTGTAAACAAATTCTTCCTTTAAGTAAAATGCTTAAAGTTAGAAACGAAAAAGATAGGTTCTGAGGGGTGTACTAGGGGTATCGTGTACTAAAAATGAGTCTAACGCAAAGGTGTGGGAGAATTACTTGACCAATGAAGTCAATGTAATAATAATAACACAGGTGTAAAACAAGGGGTTATCCTAATGCCTCTTATCATGTAGTAAATCTAACTACACGAATGTAGTCTCACTTGTGGACTTGGGATGGTCACTAACGCAAGTTCTAGAATCTAAATACTACCGGTACACACACAAGCATAAATGCTTTTCCTAACAATTCTAGGGGCGAACCACACATATCTGGGGGAAAATTTTTTGAGTGGTACGGTTTTTGTGCTAGTCATACAGTTCTCTATCCATGAGACGCTCATTAAGACTAAAGTTTCACTCCTATATGTTGAAAAAAATTTAAATTTGGTGCTAAAATTGCCCTAACAAATATTTCTCTCAGTTTTATTACACTTCTACCATTAAACAAACAAAAAACAAGTGAAATTGTAATCTCTAAGGTGTCTTCATTTACCCCCCTTACACTTAAGCCGAACATTGTCCCCAATGTTCAATAAAAAGATGTAAAAGTAAAGAAAATGAAAGAATGAAACAAATACTCCCCTGATTCGTTTGGTGTGGATGGTGTGGTAACATGTCTAGATCTTCTTCTAAGATGATGTAGAAGCTTCAAGATTAAAGCAGCGCCAAAAGCTTGATTCCATGTACGTCTCCTTGTCCAATAAAACCTGTTAAACCTGAGAAAGCAATCTAGGCAAACCTCGTATAAAATCGGCGGTAAAATCTATATAAGGATATAATGCTTGTGGAATGAATGTTTGCAGATTCCTGGAGTTAAAGATTTAGTAAATTTTCATACTCCCGGCAGAAAAACAAAACTTGCATAATTTTCAGAAAGTTACTGCCTCACGCCGTCAGGTTGTAAGACCTGATGCCGTCAGAACTGATCTGACAGAATTTTTATGTTTAGTTTCTGGAAAATTTCTGGAAAAACCAATACCTTAATTCTTGGAATCCTGCAAAATTTCATTATGACTCGATACAAGCATTTGACTCAAACAAATACTAATATGTATGTTTATCTTATGTTGTTATGATTCATACTCAATTCGTTCTTATATACAAATTTAGATTTCCCTTACACTTATCTTTTGCAAAATACCTTTATATGTAGTTAAGACGAGGTTAAAAACAAAATAAAGCATTTTCACAATTTAGTTTGAATTATGAATCATTAGCAATAAAAATAAAACGCACATACGGAAACAAATAAAATCAAACAAATAATCAAACAAAACAAATAAAGCTTGGGTTGCCTCCCAAGTAGCGCTTTTCTTTATTAACGAGTCTTGTAGCTAGACTCAAAGTCACTCTACCCAATGTAGGTGAGTTCCTCATCGAGGACATCTTTAGGGTTGAATTTGGTTTGAAGTTTCCTATTGGTACGCTCGGTGAGATATGTCCTCTCAAACTTCTCTCCATCCGGATCATATAATGTCATCTTTATGTGCCATGATCCATCTCCTTCCTTAGGTGGCCTTTTCCAATTCCATTTGTGTTCATCACTTTCGCTTTTCCACCTATTCATTCCTAGGTTAATTGACAAAACTCCTAGGAAGTCAATCATTTTTCTAAAAACTAGAGGGTCTTCAAATGGATCCAATTCAGTGTCCCTAGCCAAAAGTTGCTCTACCGTCTGTGTTCGGTTTACAAATTCTTCTTCTAGGTAGAATGGGCGTTGGGGTCCTATGAANTTAATTGGCAAAACTCCTAGGAAGTCAATCATTTTTCTAAAAACTAGAGGGTCTTCAAATGGATCCAATTCAGTGTCCCTAGCCAAAAGTTGCTCTACCGTCTGTGTTCGGATTACAAATTCTTCTTCTAGGTAGAATGGGCGTTGGGGTCCTATGAAGTCACTATTCACCCATGATCCGTATCTAGAGGGTCTCCTATTAACATCTGCACAATGAGGCATTGGTTCCTCGTGGGTGTCATAGGCGTGTTTTTTAACATCATATATTGACCAAGTTTCTCCTTCTCCTACCGCTATTTTAGATCCCTTACAATCAATCATAGCACTTGTGGTAGTTAGAAATCCTCTTCCTATCAACAAAGGGCATGTAGGGTCGCTAACCATGTCAAGGACGTGGAAATCGGCTAAAATAGTTAATTTTCCTATGTGTACTAACATGTCCTTTACTACTCCAACCGGGTATGCTATACTTCCATCCGCCAAGCCTATTACTACTTCAGTTTCTTCAAGCTTTCCTAGTTTGAGGGAGGTGTAAAGAGGTAATGGAAGTAAGTTAAGGCTTGATCCAATATCAGCTAATGTATCATAAGCCTCCGAATTACCGATCTTGCAGGGTAGAACAAATAGGCCCGGATCATCTAATTTATTAGGTAACTTGTTTTGAACGAAGGCGGTCCCTTTGTCACCTAACTTTAGCTTCTTCTCATATTTTTCTAATAGGGCATTATAGTAAGTAGCATGTGCCAAAACATCAATAACCGGACGTTCAAGGTGGAGCTCCTTGAATTCTTCGTCAAGGTTTTGAGTGTACGGCGTTTCAACTATGTTGTTGACCAATTTAGTGTTGGATATCTTACTTTCGCGGTCTCTTTGAGGAACTTGGGTTTGTTTGAATAAGTATGGTTGGGTTCTTCAATGAAGAAATGAAAAGGTCATTTCATTTGAGAAAAATAAATGAATTGAAGAGGTTGGTTAAAAAATGTGAAGGGATGATATAGGAAGATAGGAAGATAAGAGTNCGAATTACCGATCTTGCAGGGTAGAACAAATAGGCCCGGATCATCTAATTTATTAGGTAACTTGTTTTGAACGAAGGCGGTCCCTTTGTCACCTAACTTTAGCTTCTTCTCATATTTTTCTAATAGGGCATTATAGTAAGTAGCATGTGCCAAAACATCAATAACCGGACGTTCAAGGTGGAGCTCCTTGAATTCTTCGTCAAGGTTTTGAGTGGACGGCGTTTCAACTATGTTGTTGACCAATTTAGTGTTGGATATCTTACTTTCGCGGTCTCTTTGAGGAACTTGGGTTTGTTTGAAACACGTGCTCATGGCATTGACCGAATAGTATTGTGGACAAGAACTAGGAGACGAAACCAAAGAGATGGCGTTAACGTTTAGTTTCGGGTTCTTGACCGTGTTGCTTGGGAGTGCTCCCATTTCTCGATCATTGAGAACTTTCAACAAGGTGTCAATCTTATTGGTCATCTTGCTTTGTTTTTGTTTGAAATCAGATTCAAACTTTGCTATACGAGCTTCTTGAGATGCCATAAAATTGGACATCATATTGGTACTACCATATTTATTGGAAGGATTGTTATTGAAAGTACGGTTTGAGGATGAACCGTTTTGTTGGAAACGATTAGGTGCATTGAAAGAATTGTTTTGGGGCATGTTTTGGTTTTGTTTCCACCTAAAGTTCGGGTGATTTTTCCAAGAGGGGTTGTAAGAATCACCGTAAGGGTTTGGCTCGGGTTTGAAAGTGTACCACTTTTCTCCCGCTCCGTCGGTACGCGAGGATGCGTAGTCCGCAAAAGCTTGTTCGGGGAGTTCCATGCAATCACGAGTGTCGTGGGGACCACTACAATACTCACATGAAGAAGTGATTTTGTTCACTTGGCTTGAAGGTTTAGGAGCTTCGTAGGATTTCATTAGATACTTGACTTGGTCCTCAAGTTCCATGATCCTACGGTCGGAAGTGCTTGAATTATTCGAAGGCAAAGATATTGCCTTGACCGTTTTGTTCAAATCACGGGGATCATTCCAACTTTCGTTGTCATAGAGAGCAAGATCTTCTATGAGTTCCCATGATTGTTCCGCACTTAGATCACGTAGCTTACCACCGGCTGCTTGGTCAATGGTTTGCCTCGTGGGGATATTGATATGGTCATAGAAGATTTGGACTTAGAGCCAAAGATTTATGCCATGGTGAGGGACTTTTTGGAGTGAGTCCTTGAATCGAGTCTATGCCTCGTAGAGGGTTTCGCCTTGACATTGTTGGAACATCAAGATGTCATTCCTTAGTTTGATAGTTCTCCCCAGTGGGAAAAATTGATCAAGGAAGCGAGTGGTGAGATCGTCCCAAGAGGTGATGGATCATGCGGGTAGACGTCAAGCCATTGACTAGCTTGGTCTCGCAGAGAGAATTGGAAGAGACGCAATCGGGTCGTCTCTCGAGTGTTAACATCAAGGTCTATGGAATCTACAATTTTGAGAAAGTCCTTGAGATGTTGATTTGGATCTTCAGAACGAAGTCCATGGAATGCACATCCGCTTTGCACCAACCGGATGGTATCGGATCGTAAGGGAGACACATTGGCTCCTTGATTGAGCTTAATGGTGTTTTGATAGCCTTGTTGGCTAGGACGGGAGTATTCTCCTAAAGTGCAGGCTCTAGGAGGTTGGTTGGGTTGTGGTATGTTTTGTTGTGGTGGGTTGTTGGGATCAAGGATATTACCACCTTCCATGACGGCGGATGGTAATGGTTACGAACAAAGAAACGAAGAAAAAAATATAGACTAAAGAAATCCTAGAAAAATAAAATAAAAATCTCACTATAAAGGAATCTAGTGAGTAGACCTAAATAAAAATAAAATTCAACCTAAACAATAACTATTCCCCGGCAGTGGCACCAAAAACTTGATGCGTAGGTTTTGCAACCTTGCAAAAGGTTTTACTTCTCAAGGGATCTTGATAAGCTTGCAATCCCCACCAGGCAGTGTACCTGACCTATGTAGTATAGTGTAGTGGCAAGTACCGGGGGATTGATCGTTTTCTCGGGGAATAGTGTCGTTAGGATTGAAGACTACTTTAATTAGGTCTAAGGGTGAGGGATGATTCTTTTTGTATTTTTGTATTTTACGGAAAGCAAGTAAAAATCTCGGTTTTTGAAGGAGTGGGCGGAATTAGTTGCTAGTCAACTAACCCAAATAACTACAAATGCAATAAAATAAAATAAAAAGAAAGTAAAAGTGGTTGTGAAACTTATAAGGAGAAAAGCGTGTTTACTTAGATTTCATTACTCCCTAGCTATCTTTTACCGGTTGATTAGTTTGTTACAATTGTGTGGATGACGGGTTGTATTCCTTAATATCATTCGTAGGGCCGTGTACGATCTTCCCTAACTCTATAAGCGCATACTTCATCCTATGGCGACACGTTTAGTATCCAAACCATGAAATCACTAATAATTACTTAAGCATTAAATACAACCAAATTAATCGTAGTACACATCCGATTCATGTTTCTTAGAATGTTCAAGCAAGTCACCAATTGGAGGTTAGCCAGTTTTCTAAGCCTAACATCGATATCACCCACCCACAACAATTAATAACAAACCATCAACCAATAATCAATAGCTAGGTTTCATTAGATCTAAGCAAATACAAGAAAAACCTAGCCTAGCATGTTAATGTAAAGACAAGCATAAGATAGAATCAAACAACACATAGACATATTGAATGATTAATGGAAGACTTATCTTTAATTAAGCATGGATGAAACAAGGGTCAAAAACCCTTGAAAAAGGCAGTAAAATCATCCTAGGTTTTATCCCTAAAGTTCTCCCAAAAGCTGCACACACTAATGAAAGAAAATCCTAAAATATATATAGATATCAGGTTATAAATCCTGACGCCGTCAACCCGCCGTGTTTTGGGTTTTCGGATCACCTAGATTCACTTCTGACGCCGTCAGCTTATATAACCTTCTGGGCCGTCTCTTGTTAGCAATACACCTGACGCCCTGGACTTTGTAACCTGACGCCGTCAGGTGTAAAGTTCTCAATTCTTCACTTGGGCGTCTGGTAAAGTCTGAATCCAACTCCTTTGTCTTCAAGTGACGGCGTCAGCTTGTAACTCCTGATGCCGTCAGGTAGGATTTCCAGCATGTTTTGAGACTTTGTCGTTTTCTTCACTTTTATGCTCCAAAAACTTTCAAAATGCAATATTTTCCAGAATTCCTCCCAAAAGTACCTAAAGTGACAAAAGGAACGATTTAAGGCAATATTTGATCATAAAATAATGATTTAGGGATTAAATGACCCCTAAAAGCGTAACACTTTTCGCCTCATCATCTTGCATTTAGCGCTTTATATCTATCCTTGCCTATATGTCTTAGTTGTTGCTTATATTGTTGTGATGTTGATTATGTTTTAGATAGAAGCTAATATTGTGATAGGATGTATAATTACATGATATGGTCTAATGGACATAGATGTATTATTCACACTTCTCATGTTGAGTCTAACTTAATCGATAATTTGATACAAAACGTTTTAAAATTTTAAAAGGAAAACGTATTCACTTAAAGATCAACCAAAGCTCCATTCATAAAACTAAGTTTTGAAAACAAATCCAAAAGCACACATATATAATTGATCATATTGATTATACGTTGTTTTCATACTAAACTCTAATTGAAGGTTTCAAATAAACATTGTACAAATTAAAAAGAGGTAAAACTATTCAACCCCCTTCCCCTTCTCGTTTTCCACAATATGCTTAAGGGCAAGCATTGGTTTAAGTATGGGGGAGTTTGATGAGTCTCGTATTATACATATTTATACCCCCGATATTATGTGAATTATATGATAAATAACCTTATTATTAGGACTTTTGGTACTTAATATGAGAATGTATGTGCAGGACAAAGGTTTGAGGAAAGTAACGAGAAACACACAAAAAGGATGACTTTGTGAACATATAAGGAAAAAGACATAGTTTGGACTAAAGCACACCGATTATAAGTAGAAAGAGCGCCGCTTACGGGTATCTTTGGTCAACTATATATCTACGAGTCAAACATGAAGTGCGCCGGTTATATATTACATAAGCGCCGGTTACGCGAAATAAAGCTCGCCGGTTTTATACCAAATACGCGGCGTACTTCACATGGCAGTTATATTTTCTACATTAATGAGCTACTTCAATGATGAGGCCGATCACTTGCTTGTCATAACTCTCCAGGGACGTGCTAGGGTTTCATTTGCACTATAAATAGAGGCATAATTCGTGGTTCTATACACACCTCAACAAAGAATCATAACTTGATCATTAGAAGCAGTTTAGTAGTGGTTTACAACAAAGCCACTAGCTAAGTCCGTAGAAACACTGAGAGAACTCAGTTGGAACGTGAGCAAACTTGGAGAACTCGGTATAATGACAACATTACTTATTTATTAGTTTACTTTGATACGAATATAGAGTAGTACTTTTATGTTTGTTAGAGACACCTCTGCTATGAGTTGAATTTGGATTTGTATCATGATTATTGAACCTATCTTATATGTATTTTATATGTTACGGTTTAGAATCTTGTCATATGTCTTGATTGATCATCATAATTGTTTAAAGGTCGAAAGATGCAATTGTGTTGGTTATATTATGAATCGTCTGTCTATAACGAGTCATTGTTATGCTTGTGAGAATTGGATAGTAAAACATATGATAAACTCGACCTTAACATGTTTAAGGACTAGCCTCATGTCTAACGACTTGGTTAGGGGAAATGCATACTTGCTACTTCATACTTGGACCACACTTTATGCACTTTATGTATCTAGAATCAAAGGCCGAAAGGAGATTCTTTTACATCAAAGTAGATATACTAGTTTACATGATCACCAATCATGCTTTACTTCTATGCTTTGTCCAAGTACTTTCTATGATACTTATGCTCGTTCATCTTATGTGTTTAGCCTTTAACAAACATACTTTTAATATCAATTGGGAAAACATTTCAAAAATCTTAAATCCAACAAAAACGGTTTTAGTGATAAGTGACAATCATTGGAATCTAATTTTGTTATCTTTAGCTAGCAATAGAAACAAATACCTCTCTTTGGATGACCTGGTCTTACCTCAAACCTTTACTATAAACGGGGGTTATACTTTTACCCATGTGTTTTATGAATTAAGGAAATGGTGAAATTAGTCTTATAAATCTAAAGCTTTCGAAACACATCAACATGCATATGCAAGTAAAATTCTAATTGACTCGAGCCTAGCAACCGGAGCAAACGTTTCATCGTAGTAAATTACTTCTTGTTGATTATAACCTTGTGCCAGTAGCCTAGCTTTGTTTCTAGACACTACACCATTTTCATCCACTTTTTTCGAAAGACTCATTTTGTTCCAATTATTGTTTGACTCTTTGGTTGATGAACTAATGTCCAAACATCGTTTTGAACAAATTGGTTTAATTCTTCTTGAATGGCTATTACCCATGACTCATCTTTTATAGCTTCGTTTATATTTTTAGGTTCAATGGTTGACACGAAATAAAAGAAGTTACTTTCATTTTGGACTTTAGATCTTAGAGTTCTTTCGTTAATATTTCCTATTACACTATCTAATGGATGACTTTTAGATTCTTTGACATTGACAATTTCATTGTTTAATAGTTCATCTTCCTTGTCATTATCTAAGATTTCTTGATTTTCGATTGCTTGACTTTCAACTAAATCATCATCTACCAAAGGTGATGTCTTAGAGGGAGGCAGACTTTCATCAAATGTTACGTTCAATGATTCTTCGACTCTTAAGGTTTCTTTGTTTAAAACAATATAAGCTTTGCTATTTTGTGAATATCCAAGAAATATACCTTTATATGACTTTGGGTCAAATTTGGTAAGGTAATCCTTGGTGTTTAGGATAAAACATTTAATTCCAAACACTCTAAAATATCCTAGTGTAGGCTTTTTACCTTTATATAATTCATATGGTGTTTTATTTAAAAATGGTCGAATTAAGACACGATTTAAAATGTAGGTTGATGTGTCAACCGCGTTACACCAAAACTTTTGTGGAATATTTTGTTCATTAAGCACTATTCTACTCATCTCTTGAAGAGTCCAATTTTTGCGTTCTACTACACCATTTGATTGAGGAGTACGAGGTGCCGAAAAGTTATGTGTTATACCATTTTTATCACAAAAGTTACCGAATTGTATTTCGTTGTCAAATTCACGACCGTGGTCCGTTCTAATAGACACAATACACGTTCCTAATTGATTTTGAATTTTCTTACTTAGAATTTCAAATTTATCAAAAGCTTCATTTTTACTTTTCAAAAATTTTGTCCAAGTATATCTTGAATAGTCATCTACTACAACCAAAGTATAGAAGTTGCCTCCATAGCTTTGTATAGCGGATGGATCAAATAAATCCATATGTAAAAGTTCTAGACACGTAGATGTAGACACCATGTTTTTAGCCTTATGTCTACTATGAACTTGTTTACCAATTTTGCAAGCATCACAAAAGTGTTGGTCGTATTTCAACTTGGGTAAGTCTCTAACTAGTTCCTTAGATGAGAGATTTTGGATGATTCTCATATTAGCATGTCCTAAACGTCTATGCCATAAAGTTGAAGATTCATCTAATGAGATGACTCGTGTCTCCACATCTAAAGCACTTTCGTTTACCCTTTCCTTTCTTATCGTCACGATCTTTTCGGAAATATTTCTTGTCATCCTTAGGTTGTCTTACAAACTTTCCTCGTCTTCGAAAGAACTTCTTGAAGTCTCTAACGGCCATAGCATATTCTTCGTCATCGCTATCCGAACTAGATTCATCATCATCACTTGATTCAACTCTAGCTTTTAAGGCAATAGACTTGACCTTTTCTTTCTTGCCTTTGACTATCTCCGAATCTTTCTCCATTACCATTTCATTAACTTTGAGGTTTCCAATTAGCTTGTCAAGTGAAATGCTTGAAAGATCTTTGGATTCTTCAATAGCCATCACTTTTGCTCTCCACTTCGGATGGAGTGCTCTAAGAAATTTCCTGACAAAGTTCTTACTACAAAAAGATTCATCAAGTGCTTTAAGTGAAGTAATAATGGTGTTAAATCTAGCAAATACACAATCAATAGTTTCATCTTCAGGAATAGAAAATTGCTCATATTGTTGTACAAGAAGATCAATTTTGTTATCTTTAACTTGTGAGTTTCCTTGGTGAGTGATTATCAAAGTTTGCCAAATATCTTTAGCGGTTTTACACATAAAGACTCTTTCATACTCTTTCCTTGGTAAAGCATTATAAAGCATCATTTTAGCTTCATTATTTTTAGCAACTAATTTCTTTTGATCATCACTATGTTTAGTAAGTGAGCTATCCTCATCTTTACCACTAGCAATATCTTTAAAAGTGATATTGTTATCACCTTCAATTATTATATACCACAAATCGATATCTTTTGATTTCACGTAAGTTTCAAAGTGGTTTTTCCAATATATGAACCATTTGGTTCAAATAGTGGTGGTCTTTGCATAGATTGCCCTTCTTTGAAATTTTCAAAATCCATGGATCGTTTAGAGTTTTAAAATACAATATATTTTAGAAATCTTGAGTAACGTAGCTTTTGATGCCAATTGTGGAAAACTAGAAGAGGGGTTGAATAGTTTATCGGTTTTTAATTTAATTGCTTTAGAAAACTTTACATGTAATCGACAATTGATATTAACAAACAATAAGTAATATGCAAGCAAAGAGTAAGAAATAATCAAACCACAACATGAATGTTTATCGTGGTTTGGCTACAAGGACTCTTTTTCCTTGCCCTACTTCACGCCCCGAGTATCCAACTCGAGAGTTACTCTTACTAGTCAACAAGCTCCTTTCACCGGTGGAGAAACCTTACACGTCGCTTACACAAGATTACCGACACAAAGCTAGATGTCGAGTTCTTTTACAAGGACACAACCACTCCCGCTACACTATGTATTTTGAGGACTAAAATACTAACCAATCACTAATGAATAAATACAATCAATGAAAGTATGAACAACAGAAGTTCACACACACTACTTAAACAAACAAGTATTGCAACTTTGCGTTGAAGCTTGTATGTATTTGATATGAGTTTGTGATCTTCTTGCTACAAGAGAATCTCACTAAAATGAAAGATAAATGAGTTAGATATAAGCAATGAGAGTATGTATGATAATATATGATTGTAAGTGATGAAGAAACAACTTGGGATGGCCTGCTATTTATAGAAAAACAAGAACAGTAGGCCACGGATTGGGCGGAACCAAATGATTGGTTCCGTCCATGTTGGAGTTTGGTTCCGCCAAACTCTGACACAAAATCCTCCATAGTTTCTTTCAAATCTAACCAAGATATTGCCATATCTTTTCTTGATACATTGAGTGGCAATCTAAACAATATCTTTACCATATCTTCCAAAGATCATGATACAACATATGATTTAATAATAACTTTCTATTTATGTTTAAACTAGTGTATAATGCAAATGTTAGCTAAGTGAAGTTTAGAAAGGTCTTGTAACATTATATGTAAAAGACTTAACTATATTTATACTTGTTGCTAAAATACTCTTTATACTTTGTCGTTAACAAAATATGGCAAAGATCGTAAAATATAAATAACGTTTTTTGGACGATATTTGTATTAACATGACGGTCAAACGGAAGTCGTTAATCGAAGTTTAGAAGCTTATTTGAGATGCTTCGCCTCGGGCAGTCCAAAACAGTGGGCAAAGTGGCTATCATGGGCGGAATATTGGTACAATACATCATACCATTCATCAATTAAAACTACACCTTTTAAAGTTTTGTATGGTCGAGACCCGCCACGTATAGTATCTTATGGACAAGGTTCGTCTCTAACATTTGAGGTCGATCACTATTTACAGGAGAGAGATGGAATAATTCAGGAGTTAAAAGTGCATCTAGCAAAGGCACAACAACTCATGAAAAACAAGGCAGATGGTGCTAGAAGGGACGTTCAATTTGAGGTAGGTGATCGTGTTTACTTGAAACTCAGACCATACAGACAACGAACAGTGGCAAGACGCAGAAATGAGAAGTGAGCACCTAAATACTTCGATCCCTATGAAGTCTTGGAAAAAATTGGATCTGTGGCATATAAACTTAAGCTTCCTAAATCAGCAGCTATACATCCAATTTTCCATGTTTCGCAGTTAAAGAAAGCAATTGGAGAACAAGAGGTTGCACTAGTGCTACCAGAAGGGTTGACCGAAGATATGGAGGTTTTATTGCAGCCAGAAGAAGTTCTGGGAGTTCGTAATTCAGCAGGCAATCAAGAAGTGCTTATTCGTTGGAAAAAGTTGCCTGGTTATGAAGCTACTTGGGAATTGTTTGATCATGTGCAACAGCAATTTCCAATCTTTCACCTTGAGGACAAGGTGGTTTTTTAGGAAGGGGGTACTGATACGACTCCAGGAAGATGTGGGAAGTGGTATAAAAGACAATCCAAACAGCAAGGGCCATTCGGCAATTAATTATCACACGAGGGTTGAAGAGTAATTAGTTTATTTATATTTCCTTATTTCATATTCTTGGTCAGCAAGTCATACATTAGTTTAAATAGTTATAGATCATCGATGTTAGGGGAATCAAGAGTTTTGTGAAGTCTTTGGACCAGGGAGAGACCTGCATCTCATATTAGCAGGAACTTTAATATTAGTATTCTTCTTATTTTCTTTGTTATCTATAGCTATTCGTCTAACAGTTAGGATAGAGAACAAACCAAACAAACAGTGTTGAGAGATAATAAGCGAAGCAAACCGGTCGACAACACACTTGGTCGACAAACAACAAAACACCCGTCAACAACACAGATGGTTGGCAATTAGAAAGCGAGAAACAAACTGAAAAAAAATCGACTGGTTAGGGTTTAGAGTTTTGCGGAAGTAGTAGAAGGTTATGGATCGATATTGAGGTTTAATTTGATACCATGTAGTATAATAGAAGCGTATATTGAATAATTTCTGTATGCCAATGACAGTGTATATATACTATACGATACAATACACATGGGCCATATGGGCCTATCTCTAAGACCGACCTATCGTCTAACGGTGGTGACACCAGTAGACGATGTTGATGGTTTAGGGCTTTGATTCAACTTCAAGGTTCCTTTAAACCAAGGTGTTGTTTATATACCCACTTCGTGGGCTTTAGTGGGCTTCTTGGTTTGCCAAGTAATGGACTAAGTCCATTACATATTTGGTTTGGACTTGGTTTAGTTCTTGGACTACTTGATATCCTATTACATGTATAACACTAAGTATAAGGTTCCTATATTTAGAGTGACCATCACTTTAATCCCTAACAGTTGAACATTTGATGTTTGAATCGTATAAATACTATGGCTTTGAAGTAGATGTGTTTAATGGATGATACGTTTTTAAGGCTGAGCTTTATCTAAACTATTTTTGGTGGGTTATATTTGTTTATAAAGATATTTTGAAATAGGTTTTTTTTTTTTTTTTTTTTTTTTTTTTTTTTTTTTAATCTACATGATAAAATTATAAGATTGTGAGCTTCTTTTAATTAATAATTATGATACCATGACGGTGGTACGCCATAGTTGCAACAACGGAGGCGGAAGTGGAGGTTACATCGATATGGAAAAAGAAGATTGGTGAGTGGAATTGGAAGGTTGAAGATAGACCATGGGTGATGTGAGATCATATCAGGTGTATGTGACATTTATATCCTCACATAGTCACATGTCTTGCACATATTATACTTAACCAACTTATTTTACGAGTGTTAGTTTTTTGGACCAACAACGAGCAAAAAATCAATGGTTGGGAAGATCTGCAGTAATTTTACCATAGTGTTGATTAAATGTGAAATCTACGTATACCACAGGGACCAATGGTGTAATTTACTATGTTGTTTATGTAGTGATTGTAAATACTAAATAGCTCTGAATATGTAGTTCCTGAATTCTAATCACGTTATATCGATGGTGATAGGTAAGGACTAATTTTCTCTTTATTTAATTAACGAAAACCCATTTTCTAATTCATAAAGGCTTTTAAAATAGAGTTATTATTTATGTCACATCAAATGATGTGTGTTTTTTAGATGTCGTCTTTTTAAATAATACCATTATGAACTTTTAATAGGCATTAAATTAATTAGTTATAAAATGCTAGTAAGAGCTTATAAAATATCTAAACAATTTATTAACCACAATTGCTTTTAATAATAATAATAATAATATATTATTATTATTATTATTATTATTATTATTATTATTATTATTATTATTATTATTATTATTATTAAGCAAGGCAGGCGTGCTGACTATTTGGAATATAATATTGCAAAACTTGGTATTACACCATTAAATTTAAGGCAAAATTGCATATATATCCCTTCCAAAAGTGAATAATTGCATATATATTCTTTGTACAAGTTTTTTATGCACATAGTACAATGGTTTTTATGCATGCTTTGGATATATATGCAATTATGTATTTTCGGAAGGATATATATGCAAAAAATACTCCTTAATTTAATAGTATTTTGTTGGCCCATTCGGTTAGCCCACTTGCAAACCCAAAAACAGATAATATACTACCCAGGATACAATTGGAACCTTTTTAATAGGCAACAAAACTAAGCAACTATCAAGTATCAACCGCACACAACTTAAGAGGAGAAAGAACAACTATACACAAACAAGAAAAACAAAATCCATACAGAAAAAGGAAACCTAAACCTGCATCAGAACACCCCCGCTACAGCGCGGCGGGTTTCTCCTACTTATTTCAACTAAGTAGTACAACAACACATTTGATCACAACTCATGGTAGATACATGATCATTCTGTTTCTAGTCAATCCATAATCAATTTACTTACAATGATTATTGTTGAGAAGGAAAATAGAAAAATCTCGAGGTTGGCTATGTACAAAAGAATTTATTTCACACATACGTTTGATTTCTAAAAGGAAATCAATACGAGAGTATGTTTCGCAAAATTAAACGTATCAAACTCTATCTTTACCTTTACTAGTATAATGTGAAAACCTTTCTTCGTAAACCTTAAAAAATGAGTAAAGTTCAATTACTAATATATACTTGATTAAAAATAATACTCCATGACGTTCACAATTAAATTAATATTTTAATATCATTATTTCGTTTTTAACCCATAGAATCACAAGTTCACAAACATAATTATTTGCTACTAACCATCGCTATTTGTAGGTATTCATCTAGTTACATATAAAGCAAAACTAAATTTGCTTCAAACTTAAAAATCTTAAAAATAGTAATGTTTAATCTTTAAAATACCGTTTAAAAACTTAAATCTCTCACTAAAAAATTCAAACGATATTGCCTTAAAACCATTTTTAAACCCTATATTATATTCTCACACAAAATTTTGACAACAACCAAAATAAATTATGAGCTGACCAATGTAAGCAACGATTGATACCAAAATGAATCATGAGGTGGCCAATGTAATCAACGATATAATCAACTAGGATTAGCTCAATTGGCCACCTGAGGTCTCTTAAGGAGCTTTGGGGGAGGTTGTTTCCATGAGGTCTCAAGTTCGAGTCTCACTGGGTTTTCCTTCTAGGTAAGAATCTGTGTTGGGCTATGCCCACTCAAATGTGTCAAGTCTTTGACTTGCTAACTGATAGTATTGTACTAACTTGCCGTTAAAAAAAAATGTAAGCAACGATATATAAGGCCATGCCCATGTCCTATCAGTGAAAATGTTAGCTAGATAACATTAACATGGCAAAAGCTAACGTGCATTTTATGATCAATGTTGCTAATTTTTTTCTCAAAAAAAAATCACCTTAACAATGTTATTACATGAAATTTCAAAAATATGCATGATAACTTTTGAAAACCTTTTCTTAATGTTGTTTCTAAACTTTTTCTTGATGTCATGGATAAGGAAATTAAGGATGCTTTATTTTCTATGGGGATGATAAAGCTCCCGGCCCGGATGGTTACACTGCAGCTTTCTTTAAGAAAGCCTGGGATGTTGTGGGTATGGATGTTACATGTGCTATTCGTGACTTCTTTAGTAATGGTAAATTCTGAAAGAAATCAATCATACCATTATATCATTGGTTCCTAAAGTGTCTACCCCTTCTAAGATTAATGATTATAGGTCTATCTCTTGTTGCAATGTTCTTTATAAATGCATAAGTAAAATTATTGCTAATCGCATTAAAGATGGCCTTGGGGATTTGGTTAGTATTAACCAATCAGCGTTTGTTCCTGGGCGTCGTATTTCTGATAATATATTGCTTACCCAAGAACTTATGCGAAATTATCATAGAGGGAGAGGTCCGCCTAGATGTGCTTTTAAAGTGGATATCCAGAAGGCGTATGATACGGCTGACTGGGCGTTTCTTAAGTCTATTCTGGTCGGTTTTGGTTTTCATCATAAAATGGTTGAATGGATCACGGGGTGTGTATCCTCCACATCGTATTCTATATGTGTTAATGGGGATCTTCATGACTGTTTCAAAGGTAAGCGAGGTTTAAGGTAGGGTGACCCGTTATCTACTTACTTATTTACGTTGGTTATGGAGGTTTTAACCCTTACTTTGCAGAAAAAGGTTTCTAATTCAGTGGATTTTCAATTTCATCATTTGTGTGAGCAGCAGAGAATTATTAACCTTTGTTTTGCAGATGATCTCTTCTTGTTTTCTAGAGGCCATCCTTCTTCGGTTGATGTTATTATTATGCAAGCCTTGGAGGATTTCAAGAATGTGTCGGGTCTTGTTCCGAGTATTCCTAAAAGCGCAACTTTCTTTTGTAATGTTCCTAATGCTTTGAAAGCTGCTATTCTTCAGTCTATGCCATTTGCAGAAGGCTCTCTTCCTGTTAGGTATCTTGGTGTTCCTCTAATCTCATCTTGGCTGCTCTATAGGGACTGTAAGGTTCTTGTGGAAAAATTAGAAGGTCGTGTGAATGATTGGCGAAATAAGTTTTTATCTCTTGCGGGGAGGCTTCAATTGGTCAGATCTGTGTTATCCTCTATGCATATTTATTGGGCTTTTGTCTTTATCCTTCCTGCTCGTATCATTCATGAATTGGAGCAACTTATGAGGGGTTTCTTATGGTGTCAAGGTGAAATGAAAAGGGGTAAGGCCAAAGTTGCTTTGGAGTCTGTTTGTAAGCCTAAGCAAGAAAGTGGCCTTGGTATTCGTAGATTGGCTGATTTTAAAGTCGCTTTAATGGCTACGCATATTTGGAGTATTTTAACCCGTAAAGAATCTTTATGGGTTAAATGGATTCATTCATACAAACTTAGAGGTAGAAGCTTTTGGGATGTTCCATGCTTGGGTGATGTTAGTTGGGGTTGGCGTAAGCTGCTTGAGATTAGACCCAAGGTACGTCTTTTCATATGGCACAAGATTAATGATGGTAAGACTACCTCCATGTGGTTCGATAAGTGGTGTGATTTAAGCCCTATTCGTGATATGCTCACTGCTAGAGACATTATTCGGGCTGGGTTAAGCTTATCTAATTCGGTTCGTGATGTGATTGATAATGGTACTTGGAGATGGCCTCCTGATTGGTTTTCTAGGTTTCCGGACCTAGTTAATCTTCCGGTCCCCAATCTATTTGATGGTACTGATGATGGTTTATTATGGCGTGATTTGGATGGCAACCTAAGACCTTTCTCGGTTGTGTGTGCTTGGGAATCTCTTCGTTTAAGGGCTGATCTGGTTGATTGGTTTCACATTTCGTGGTTTCCTCATTGTATTCCACGGCATGCTATACATTTGTGGCTTGTTCTTAAGCAGAAGTTGAAGACACAAGATAGGTTGCGGCAATTGGATGTTGGTCCTAATGTGGATTTGATCCTGTTTAGATGTCTGCTATGTGATACGATCCCTGACTCTCACTCTCACTTGTTTTTTGAGTGCCAGTTTTCTTTGCAGGTTTGGTTGCAGGTTCGGGTTTTATCTGGAATGGATGCTGTCCCACCTTCTCTGGCTGATGCTATCACGTTCCTAATTCCTACATCCAAGGGGCGTTCGGTTATTAGCATCATCTCTCGGTTATTGCTTGCTGTTTCTACCTATTATATATGGATGGAACGCATATCTATACTTTTCAAGCAGAAGAAGTCAACTGTTGCTGAAGTGGTCCAAGTTATTGTCTCTACCATTCGGTTGAAGCTGGTTACCTTCAAATTCAAGAAGATAACCCCTCGGTCTTGGCTACTATTAGATCAATGGAAGATTCCAAGTGCTTGTCTTATTCACGAGGGGAGTGCCAGGTAAGGGTTGTACTCTTTTTCCCTACTCCAAGATTTTTCCCTCCGGGTTTTTTTTTCTTGGAAAGGGTTTTTAAGGAGGCAAGCTTCCTGGGTCGCCTTGCTCCCTTCGTGCTTCTGGTGGATGCGGGATCTTCGCTTGTTACAAGTTTATTCTTGTTATTATGCCTAGTAAGGTGATTTGTAATATAGCTATGTTTGTTGTGTTTATGGCCTGTCATAAGCACTAGTTTATCAAGCGTTTTGCTTGAGGTTAATGTGGTACCTCTATGACATTCCATTTGTACTCAACATTATTTTTTGGTTATATATTTATCGGGGTAAACCCCTTTACCCAATATTAGTAGTTTCTAAAAACACATCCACATCTTTATTATAAAAGACATCAAAAACTTTTATTATTATTGTGTTAATTCATAGTTGAAGTTGATATATATCATAGTTCATGAAAATGAATGATGAAAAAACTGTTCATGTTATTGTTAAACGAGTTTAAACCTATATGAGCTTAGTATAACTGTGATCTTTTATTTATTGCATTTTATTAATAATCTATATTCATATTTATTATATTTTTTTTATTTATTTTTTCATATTTTACATATTCATCATACTCTTGCTCACAATGTCGCCCCCAGTTTCAATCCGTTTTTCATTCCCAATTTGTTTAACTAAAAGTGACGAGTTTATTGTCATCTTGGATGATGATGAAGACATGCGAGCACCAAGTGGGAACTTCATGGAGAATCAAGTTTTGGTACTTAATTGGACAGAAAATGATTTACACTTTAATTGATTAAAGTGCATTGTTAGTTACTTCAAAATTGATGTAATATTTTATATTTGGTATCACTAAATGATTTATACGTTCTTTGATACAGTTTAAGAAGTGTTATTTGAGTTGAATTATCACATGTTAAAACATTTTTTCAATTACACTTTGATTATTTTACATTTTATGTATAAAAGTTACATGAAACACTTAATCACAATATTGCAACTACAGTTGTTTGCCGCTTGAAAATCTCATCGCTATGCATGTGTACTCGCCTAGTAACATAAAAAGCGATAATGTTTATATTTCAACACTTCAGTGATTAGCGTTTCCAATGCTATTTAACAAAATTCAAAACACTTCACTTCTCTTGCCGAATCATTTTCACATTTCAAACATTAAACGCATTTCAGAATGTTGTACGTCAAACAGAAATTAAAACATTAATGGGTTTGAAAATTTACCTGGCTTAATAGAATATGCTTTTGCTTGTGAAGTTTGTACCTATTTTCAAAAACAAACCAATTAACCAAATGGACTATGGTTACACTAAGGGCCTGTTTGGTTCACTAGAATTCGATGTAATCTGTTGTAATTGTAATCGAAATTACATTACAATCCTGTTTGGTTGGCAGGATGGATGGAATTGTAATTTAGATTACATTACATTGGCAGGGCCCGTTTGGTTCACTGGAATTCGATGTAATTTGTTGTAATTGTAATCGGAATTACATTATAATCCTATTTGGTTGGCAGGATAAATGGAATTGTAATTTAGATTACATTACATTGGGTGTTTGGTTTGCAAGGAAATGTAATTGGATTACAACCAATTACGTCCAGCAATGTAATTCAGATTACATAGCAAACTTGATGTAATTCAGATTTATACCAGTTAAATATCAGTATTTATCTTTTATCGTTATTATTAATTATTATTAATATATTATTTAATTCTAAAAAAATAAATAATAATTATAATAATTACTTTTATATTATATATAAATATATAAATATATAATTAATTTTTTAATAATTATTTTTATATTAAATTTTTGATTTTGATTTATTATTATATTTAAAAAAGTATTATTATTATTATTATTAAATAATAATATTTATCATTATTATTATTATTATTATTATTATTATTATTAAATAATATTGCTTATTATTATTATTATTTTATTAATTATTATTATTATTATTATTATTATTATTATTATTATTATTATTATTATTATTATTATCTTTATTATTTAATATTATATTATTATTATTATTATTATTATTATTATTATTATTATTATTTTTATTATTGTTATTATTTATTATTATATTTATTATTATTATTATTATTATTATTATTATTATTATTATTATTATTATTATTATATATTTTTTTGTTATGTTTTTTTTTTTAATTTTTTAAACTTTTTTTATTATATTATTATTATTAATGTTTTTCTAAATTACATTACGTTGCAAGTCAACCAAACATAATGACGATTTTCATAAATTACTGTTCCAACACATTCCAATTCTTTGAATTACAATTCATTCAAATTACAATTCTTTCAAAAGATTACAATTCGTTCAAAAACATTCTGCGAACCAAACGCACCCTAAAAATCTAAAACTGATGGGGTGTTGGTTTGAGGACATGAGAATAAATAATGAGTTCATTTCTCAATACAAATTGTTGTTAGTAGTTTTACTTTCTGAAATATACGGTTATCAAATCCTAAAAACTAGCTATTTTCTAAAACCCACTAATATATGTGATAGTGAAACTATACCTATTTTCGATACATCATAATCATTCTCTCTGCATCTAATGGGCTGCCTTTTGGACGGGTATATGAGAACGGGTTGTGGGTTTCATGTAGTGATTAAAGATGTTTGTTCTAGTGGACACAGAAATAAATGGTATATCAAATTCATAGAGCTCATTACNAATTAGGTATCAAATCCTAAAAACTAGCTATTTTCTAAACCCACTAAAAGTGATAGGTTTGTAAACCATACCTATTTTCATAATCATAATCATTCTCTCTGCAAACTAAGGGTGCCTTTGGTACGGGTATATGAGAACGGGGTTGTGGGTTTCATAGTGATTAAAGATGTTTGTTTAGTGGACACAGAAATAAAATGAGTATATCATAATCATAGATTCATTACCTATCAATTCCTGAAAGTCATTCCCACCATTACAATCCCTTAAACCAAACACCCCTCAAAAAACATTCGGTCAACATTTTTATGAGTAGTTTTAAGAAAACAAAAAAGACGTCAAAAAGAGTATAACCCCTCCCCCGGCCTCTGCCGTTACTTTGTTAATCATACAAAACATTATTTTATTCGCAACCACACACACACTTAAAAACACACACAAAAAACCAAAACCCATTTCTATATACAAAAAACGTGGAATGGCTTGTACGCACGATTGTCAATCACCACTATGATGACTCTTGTCATCATCCAACCACCAACAACCAAAATACTATCCAATTTTATTCATTCATACCCACAATTCGGATATTGGTATATAGGTAGATTGATTCTAAATAAATAAGAAAAGAAATGGATGATGAATTGCCTGGGGCTATTGGCACAAGTGCAAGCTTAGCTTTGAGATTGGGTCAAGCTGTTTTTTCGGTTGCTTCGCTTCTGTTTATGTGTGTGGGCGTTGAATTCTATGCTTATACCTCTTTCTGGTAATTCCTTTTTTTTTTTGCATTTCATCTAATGTTATATAAGTCATATCGATCGTAAATGGTGACACTTGTTCGTATTGTTTCCCTTTATCCTAATTGGTACTCCGCCAGTTAGTGGTGAATTTAGAAATTTATCAAAGGCCATGCACACCTTTTTTCGACAATGGTTATGTACTTTGTATTTACTACTTTAAAAGAAAAAGTTAAAATAAACCTTTTACATTTACCCTCAAATGTCGGCCCTGCTACACACTTGTACTTTTTTGAGGTCAAATTTGAGTTAAGTGGTATCTCTAAAATGATTGTTATAGCTTTTAATTTTTAATTTTTTATTATTTTTATTATTTTGTTTTTATTATAAGAATACGAAACATAAAGTATGGAAAAAATATAAGTTTGACAAAAATACCGAACAAAAACTAATTGTCTTATATAATGATAAAAATATTGTCTTATGCTGTTAATAGAGAGAGTAAAAAGTGGGAGGGTAAAAAATGGCTAGAGGGCCTTTGATTTTATCTTAATTGGCAGTTTGGCACCCATGGTAGATTCAGAATTCTGTCAAATGGTATGCATTTCTTTTAAGAAAACCACAAACGGGATGTACTTAGGGCGTGTTTGGTTCGTAGAGGGGAATAGCAATGGGAAAGGTAAAAGGAATATAAAGGTAATCAAATTCATTACCCCCAAGTTAGTGGGTAATGCCCCATTACCCAAAAGTGGTTAATGGATGATTGCATTATATAGTACCAAGCATCATTATTCATTATGTTACCCATTACTTATGGCCCATACCCCTTAACCAAGCACACCCTTAATGTCGAAAAGAATCTTTTATATTAGAGATGGTGCTCAAACAGTATGCATGTATTTACCCTCTGTCTCAAGTATGTATGCCCCATTAGGTCCACAAATATACTTTTGCAGTCAAAATTTGTGCATTATATGTTTTGTTATTGTTTCACTTTATCTTAATTGGTAGTAAATGGCAGATTCATAAATCTGTCATGTGCATTTTTTTAAAAGAACGACAAAAAGGTATGCAGTTAGTGTTAAACTTTAATAAAATTAAATGAAAAAAGAAAGTTGTTTTTACAGTACGGATAGTGCTCAAAGGGTATGCACGTGCATTCTCTGTGTTTCAAGTATGTCGGCCCCGTTTGGTACACAATTTTGCTTTTGGGGTCAAATTTGTATTACTAATGGGAAAGAAACAACAAATTTTCACCTGGTTGTTAAACAAAGCTAAATATTGTAGTATGAATAAAGTAATTTTACTTTTTGCAGTAATTTACCCATATGAAGTTGTGTATATTAATTAATTAAAGCTTCACCTAAATAATAATTTAGAATAAGTTGTTGTAGCATAATTGTTCATTCCTTTATTTCCTGTTTGTTGATGTTATTTTACTAGCATGTGCACCTAATCCTTTGATTATAATAAGAATGGTAGTTGTGACAGTTTAAGTGTATTAATCATTGTCTCGCCAAATTTGCTTCATTAACACATTATGCTTACCTAATTTAAAGGACTTTGGTATCCTTTATACCTAGACTTTACTTCCTTTGAAGTCGGATATATATGTACCTTGCATCGGTTAGCACTATAGTAGTATAATTGTTCATTCCTTGGTTCTGCTGACTTTTGTTTGTTGATATCGTATTAGTTTACTGACATGTGTTAATTATACATCTATTATAATGAGAATGGTAGTTGTGACACTAATTTATGTTTAAGTCATTGTCGCACTATTACTTCATCAATAAATTATCTTTACTTGTGTTAAAAGTAACTACCCCTGCAATATATGGTTGTTCTTGCTTGTTGTGTTGGTGGTTCTTATCAACAAATTGTGGAAATAACTAAATTTGAATGACCTCTCATACTTATAAGTTAATCACCCATAAGCAAGTGATATGTTCTTGAAACATAAATTGGTAAACAATCAAGAAAATTTTCTAAGAGTGGTAATTAAACATTTAAACTGCATACATGAATAGCGTATCAAGGAAAAGCGATCTTTCCTTTATATTACTTTTTTGGACATCAAGTAATGTTAATGATCCTATGTATGTTACAACTTAACCAGTTGAATAAGTATATATGATAACTGGTTTTCAATATTTGGGCCAGCTTCTTGGTGACAATTAAAGGCTTAACGATTCCATGGAGTTTGACACTTGCAATCGTTGATGTGTTTTCTGTGTTTGTAAAACGTCCATCTCGTCAAGTACAAATAGTGTTTATCATCGTCATAGGAGACTGGGTACGTTCCTTTATTCTAATTTACAGAAATATCCCTGTCCCCAATAAACTTTGATGCCAAATTTTTGAAAATGATGACAGGTTCTATCTTTTCTATCGCTAGCAGCAGCATGCTCAACCGCAAGTGTGGCTGATTTCATGATTACAGAAGGCGGAGCTTTCTTCTGTGGCAGGAAATTATGTAGCCGATTTCAACTGTCAGCTGCAATGGCATTCTTATCCTGGTGCTTGTCTATAGCCTCGGCTCTTTTTAATCTTTGGCTTCTCCCATCTTTATACTAAAATTGTAGATACATTTTTTCATATTACCCTTATAGGATCATTGTATATTTGCATATGGAAAATAAGAAAGAAAAAAACGACAGTTTTTTAGATTAGCTTTAAACAATTACAGCACATGTTGCATCCTAGTTCATGAAATGAACTGAGGGAGAATTTGTTTTTGCATTACAAGTGAATATATCTTTCTTTCTATTGAAGTTTTAATCTTGTGGCCTGTTTTTTGTGTTATTTACAAAATAATTTCACATGGTCTTTTGTTCTAAAGTAGTGTTTCTCAGTATGGAGGTTATTGTACAAGGTTCTTAGATGCTAAAGAAGTGGCACTGTGGACGTCTGTGGTAGTGCCATAAGTAGACAACTAGTAAAAGTCATTTTTGAGTTGTAAAATAGCCTAGCATATGAAACTAAGCCCAGGTCCATATATAGTAGGCTTTGGTAGCCCATTTAAGGGGGGCCATCAGTCATGCTATTGCTAGAGAAGAAAAACATATGTGGCTGTAAGTCTGTAACTTGTAAGAAATCCTCTGCAGAAAATAAGTTTGACAAGGAAGCAAGCCATGTGGATTTTATTCAGAATGTTTAAGTTTTGTGATTATGAGAGTAATATTCGAATCTATAAACACGAGGTAGACATAGCAAACGAAAAAGCGTCTTGTACATCTAAACACATGTATCATGTTTAACAAAAGCGTTCATGATATGTGTCGCTTAATCTCTTGTGTCAGATATGTTCATTGGCACACTTAATTTTACATTTTAAGATGTAACCATTTCCTCTGTCCTTTTTAAGCTAAACAATATTAAGAGTGGCAATTTGGGTCATGTTAGTTAGCAGGTCAGCACAACCCAATGTGAAGATAACATGTTTCGATAATCAGGTCACGCCTGTGAACCCTAACTCGTATACAGATAACTCGAACATGATCCATATTTAGATGGGGTAGCTGGTTGAATTGATTACATGGGTTAGTCGGGTTTGCGGATTGACCCGTTTATTCCATTAATCAAGAGGGGTTAGCCACATGACCCGAAACCCATATGAACCCAAATCTTAACCCACGGATTGGCGGAGGTTCACCCGTTTAACTCATACCCAACATAATATGACCTGTTATCTAAACAGGTAGGATGGGCTGATCGAACACGACCAAGACCCGTATAAGCCCAACCTCAATTTGTTATTTTACTGTAGGTTTCGGTCATGTGGAGCTATGCTATAGTCACCATCTCATCTTGCCGTTTAACTTAGCGTAAACTCATGAATGAGATTTTCGACGAATACATATCATCTACAGATGCAATTTCCTTCCAAAGTTAGCATTATAAAGTTGATCATTTAACCAGTTAGGAGAGCAATATTATCTTTTAGTATGTGTAGACAGCGGAGCTTAGTGAGGACCGGGAAGGGTCCCGGCCCCCCTAGGCCTAATCACGTTAGTGTAATTTTTCGCAATTTCATGTGTTAAAAAAAATTTTGTTTCACCTCGGCCCTCCCATCTAATGTTTTTTCCGAAAAAAATTTGTTTCGGCCCTCCCAATTTTTTTTTTCTAGCTCCGGCACTGTGTGTAGTATCAAGAACTATTGAAAATTAGTTTAGATTTTTCCATCATAGGCATTAAAATGATGATTACAAGACTAATTCATCTTCATGAATCATGATAGTCTGTAAAAATCTGTTTATGTAAAGAGGTGGAAAAGGCAATATTGTTGGTGGACCTTATAAACAACAAACATAAACCTAATCTATTTGTGTTTGCTGGACCTTATAAACAATTGAAACTTGTTCAGGATAACATAAACATACTTTGCTTTAATTCCATAACTTGTTTGTTGTTCTATGTGTGTTTAGGCAAAGATGCAAACGGTTTAAGAAAGAAAATCTGGATGCCTTTGGTCTTTATAAACCAGTAAAAATACTGATGGTTAGTTTTTAATATGGTAAATTGGTAATAGTTGGTATTAGACTATTAGACATCCTATTGTTGTTACTTGTAATGTGAATCCAACAATGTTTGTCAGTATTATCAGAAGAATCCAGTAGTAAATTTTTAATATATCATCAAACAATTACAGCCACAACAATCTGTATATGCACAATATTCATCATTGACATAAGTTTAATATTGAAGCATACATGTGCATATATGCATACAAGTTGCTGATCCAGATCACATAAATGCTTCTCTATAAAAAATTCATCAGAGCATGCAATAGATCATGCATAAGAATCTTGTTGTGCATATTTGCAGACAATATATAATTTAAAATGGGCATAATTGGGTGGTTTTTCAAACCCAAAGATGCAGTGACTGCTGCAAGTACAGATTTTGTGTTGTTTTGCCGGTGGTTCCGGGTGTTGCTCAACATGCAACTGATTGTATTCTCTTTATATAAATTGTGTGAATCTTACCCCTTTTTTGTTATCCTTTAGTCTTGTTGTTTGGTTTTCTAAATTATCTTCTCAAGGAAGGAGGCATGAACAAGGCTACTCTGAGTCATTCTGAGTCTACACTGCTACTAAGTCGAATAGTAAGAAATTTGAGTATGCTAATATTTGGCTCAAACTCAAGTATATATGTTCTACCCCAACTTCTAGTACTTAACCTCAAGCTAAAATAAACTTGTTTTTGTTCCATTTTCGAAACCTAGAACCAACTCCTTACTTTTATATGAATAAATTATTATATGTGGTTTCCGCAATAGTAGCACAATGGTTGAGGACATGCAGCGTAAAGGCTATAGGTTTAAATCATGTCCTTATGTCCTTTAATCATTGTGATACATGATTTACCTTTCACATGTTGACCATTAGGTTTAAATCATGTCCTTATGTCCTTTAATCATTGTGATACATGATTTACCTTTCACATGATGACCATCAGACGCTACCAAAAGATTGGTAACCTTTTCTTAAATATATACGAATGTTTGCTCGAAAAGGTTATATGGTAATCTAACGGTGTAAGACGGATAATTGAAGCTCGCTTAATTAGCTCGTTAACTGCTTAGATTAAGTAATATCCCTGCTAGCTCTGGCGTTTATGATCATGGGTCAAAACGGTGTAATCATCTTATAAGTTTTAAAATGTTAAAGTGAGACTTTGAAACATTTGAAAGTACACATCTGGTTATAAAATACATGACAAATCTCTATGGATACCAATAATATATGTGTTTGAAAAAGTTGGATACAACCTTTTATGAAGTACTACACATGATTGTTTTCCTTTTATATGCTTTGATTATTCAAGTGATAGAGGTAACTTACTCTTTTTAAATAAAAATAATTAGGGGAACAAAAGCATGGCTTCGAAGGAAGTTTCGTTGTAGTCATTAGTCAATGCAAGTTGCATACTTTATGATTTGTTGAAAGAAAGTAGAATTAAGAAAGTGCTCGTGTTTGATCATGATCATGGAAATCACATTTTATACTAAAAAGTTCATTACATAAACATACTTTAGATTCTTGTATCGTCTTTATCCATAATATTTTATATGTAATGCTTTTCAGAGTAACGTTTGTTAATACATAAATTTGTATATCAGCGAGTAGTAGCTACTTATATGTTCACAGAAAGAAAATAACAAGTTGGGATAAACTATATTAGTTCATTTATGTATGGAGTACATATGTTCTTATGGTCAAAATCTTATTAGTCGCAGCACTCAAAATTTACAAATGGATAATTTAGAAAACAATAAATGATATATAAGTTGTTCACGAAGCTTATATGCTAACATTAAAATTTATCTCTCTACAGTTTATTACGGAGTATTATATTTGTATGCCTAAAGATTTTCTCTCAAATGCCAACCAACATAACCATTATTCATAATCTCACGTTTAAAGTGACGACGATACCATTTGATCGGGATGTCCATGATTCAACCTTTTCGTGTACATGGAATCATTTTGACTTCAATATAAAACATATATACCATGATTCATTTTAACCACTAGATTTGAGTTAAACCAAGGAAACCCCTTCGATATTATCACTTGGCTAACCGTAGTTGTGATACTTACGGCTATTGAGACTTTTAATCGTTTTGATCTTCGCAAGACCAAGATTGAAAGATAGGATTGAGATCGTAAAATTCTGCAAATTTGTCATGCTTCTTGAATATATAGATATTAATAAGTCAAAAGACTACATTTTACTCGATGAAAAATAAACTCATGCTCCGCTGTATACGTCCACAGACAAGTTAGAATTCAGACTTAAGACATCAATGCAATTGTAAAACACGCAAACGTCAATATTTGCGTTCTTGACTTAGGGTCTTAGCGGGACATGAAAAATAACACCACGGATCATAAACGTCACAACTCACAAAACATATAAATTATCAAAGACTCCACCTACAGAAGAGTTTAAGGCGTCAAGAGGAATTAGACAAGGCGATCCTTTGTCACCATTCCTATTTTTAATTGCTGCAGAAGGCATTAATGTTGTAATGAAAGAGGCAATTAATAATTGTGTCAAGAAGGGGATCACGGTGGGAAGAGATCAGGTGGTGGTTTCGCATTTACAGTACGCAGATGACACAATTTTTTTTGGTGATTGGAGTCTGGACAACGGTAGAAATCTAATGGGAATCTTGAAATGTTTTGAAAAAGCTTCAGGTCTTAAAATTAACCTGAGTAAAAGCAAGTTATACGGGGTAGGTGTTTCTCAAGATGAAGTGGACTGGATGGCGCGAATGTTGAAATGTTGTCCTGGGAAATTGCCGTTTATGTATCTTGAGCTTCCTATCGGGGTAAATATGAATAAAGTAGAGAGTTGGATGCCTATTGTGGAGAAGTTTAAAGATAGACTTTCAGATTGGAAAGCTAGATCAATTTCTTTCGGGGGTCGTCTAACCTTGGTTCGGTCAGTTCTTGATAGCCTCTCGTTGTACTATTTTTCCTTGTTCCGTGCCCCAACTAGTGTGATTAGTATTCTTGAGAGTGTGCGGAAAAAATTCTTTTGGGGTGGGGGTGTAATACTCGTAAAATGGCATGGGTAAAATGGGAAAAAGTGTTGTCAAAATTTAAATGCGGGGGTCTTAATGTTGGGAGTCTTAGGGTTGCCAATTGGGGGTTATTGGGTAAATGGTGGTGGCGGTTTCGGGTGGAAGGGAATGCTTTTTGGGTTCGAGTGATAAAAAGTATTTATGGTGAGTCGGGAGGTTTGCCTGAAGTAGGAGACATATATGGAGTAGCTAATAGGGGTGCTTGGGGCAATGTGATTCGGGTTGGTAAAGAAATAGATAGAATAGGGGTGAATTTTAGCTCGTCTTTTGGTAAGAAGTTGGGAAATGGTGAGCAGACTCGGTTTTGGAAAGACAGATGGGTTGGCGAATTCAAATTGTGTGATAGGTTCCAAAGGTTGTTTAGGTTTGAGGGTGATGAAAATGTTTCGGTTAGGAACCGCGTTGAATGGAGTAGTGATGGCTGGAGATGGGATTGGGATTGGGTAGGTGTCCCTCGAGGAAGGTCGTTGGGAGAGCTAGAAGAATTAGTCAGTCTAGTGAGGGATATAGTTCCGGTTCGTGATCATGTCGATTCTTGGAGGTGGTTGCTTGCTGATGACGGAGTATTTTCGGTTAAAAGTCTCAAAGAGATAATCGATGATAAAGTTCTTAATCCGGGTGCTCATGCTGAAGAAACATCGTGGTGTAAGATCGTGCCTCGCAAGGTAAACGTATTTATATGGAGATTAAAATGTGGTCGAATCCCTGTGAGGTCCCTTCTTGATCATATTGGAGTGGACCTACATTCAGTTCTGTGTCCGTGGTGTGAGGATGCGATTGAAACAATTGATCATGTGTTTGTTCGATTGGTGTGATTGCTTCTATGTTTGGTCTAAGATTCATGGTGGAATTTGCTGCTTAATGCTTCATCCATAAGTACATCTTGTCCGCAGATAGTTCGGCCATCTAAATTTGAAGGAATGTTGGCACGCAGTTATTTGGAGTGCATTGGTATCTGATGTGGAAACGCGTAATGCAAAGCTTTTCAATCAAAACATATGAGTGCCTGAATGATATTTCTTTGAGATTCAGTTGATGTCCTTCTTTTGGATTTTACGCAAGATCGAAAAATATTAACATCAACTGGGTCGATTGGTAAAGGTCGTCCTTCTCGTTGTTACTTCGCAGTATAGTTTTTAACATTTCAGTTTTCATGTCTTCGGCTATTTGGGTAGTTGCTGTCTCGGGTGCGTGCTTGGTTCATCAATAGACTAGTGGTTCTGTTCGTGTGGTTACGCGTTGGGGCATTTATGCTAAAGGTGTTTCAGTTTCTAAGATGGTTCGTGGCCAAGGAAAGACAGAGAGATTGTTCGCGTTCCGGTGCGTGGTTCCGGGTCATGTCAAAGAAAGACAGGGATTGTTCGTGTACTGTTGTAAACAGGTATATGGCTAGTGTGCAGCTCTACAAGAAAAGATGTTGTTCGAGTGTTTGGCACATGGGATCAACATATGTCATGGGTGTAGTATTCACCAGTGTTTGGCCACAAGGATTCTAGTTTGTTCTTTAGTTATGTCCAGTGGTTGGGCCTAATGTGGGGATGTTCTTTTCCTCTTTTCGGGTCTCATCTCCTTGATCAAGCTTGATGAGGAGTTGGGATGCCATTAATTTGTTCCTTCTTTGTTTGTGTTATATATTTATGCTATCTTTCAAAAATAAAAAAAAAAAAAAAAATTATTTTCCTCAACCAAAACCAAATCCAGTTCTTCAAAATATTCGTCACGGCGTTAACCACATAAAGCGTTTATTATTACTTTTGTTTTTTAGGTTTAAGTGAGAAGAGAACAATGAATCGGAACATTTTTGATCATTTGATTGAAAATTTACAAGTACACTTTGAGCTTTTTTTAAAATCAAATCGCGGTCAATCTTACGCTCTACACCGATCCTTAATTCAAGCAATTTTACACCGATCATGTTAGTCTTTTGCTGACCGGATAACGCTCACATTTAATATTGACAAGCCCGATAGTTTAATTCTAAAACCAACCGTCAAGAAAAGGTAGTAGTCCACCTTTGAATTCCTTAGTTGACCACTAATTTCTTTACGGTAACATGTCATGTGAGTTGCTTTAATTAACTAAACTTGAAAAACACCATTATCTCAAAACTGAGGCCATCAAAAACCTATCTAGACTCCAGTTTTAACTTTTACTGACCAAAACCAAGTATCGAGTACATAGAAACAAGTGGTACGCAGATGGCATACGCGTAGGGTGTTGCGGTTGTTTAGTGACCATTGCCACTAGCATTTGTTACCTGCCACGTGGTCACCTTCAGCCATAGCACCGTGGCTCATTATTCCCCCACTTCAATGCCACGTGTACCATGCTAAATGCATAAATATATGACACACTTTATTTATTATACTAGAATTATTACCGTATTAAACAATGATATACTAAGATACGCCAATAATGGGACTTCGATCGATATATTATTTGTAAGCTTGTAAAAGGATTAAAATAAGTTGAGCTGGACTAACATTCTGAATAACAAAGACGTTATGGGCAAATGAATTTAGAGGTCAAGTTTTGACACCGTGGCCAATGGAATTTTGATAATAAAAATGTGGTAAAAAGAACCATAAGTGGGGCCATTGTTCGTAATAATGTTTTATAAGAAATGACAAGATAGGAAACACGATATGAAATCACCATAGAGGACCTGTCTTTTGCACTTATTCAACTTCTATCATACATTTGCTCAGGAAAAAAAAAAGTACGTGCTTTAATAGGTGTGATTAAAAATCAGATAGAATGATCAATAAGTTTACCTAGTACTTTTTTCTTGTGCATTTGATAAGGCGATCAATGCGTATTTTAAAGTTTCCAGGGGTTATTACTTATGGTGCGGTTTTACCACACGTGAAGGGTGTGCTTCACACGCTAAGGCGATAATGGCGGAACATCACCACACGTGAAATACACTTTTTTGTATAGGTTTTACGCCTTTAAAAATTATGGTAAGATGGTGTATTGAAAAGCTGATTTGTTACTGAGGTAAAGATGATGATTAGGTGACCATTATACCCAGAGCCTAATAGATGAGAATATATATTGGTTTTACATTCTAAAACCGGATTAATAAACAAATTAATATTCATGCACCATAATCATCATGTTAAGTTCAAGCCTTGTCACGTATCAAAATCTTATTTATCATGTTAAGATAATTAAGAATCTATGATGGTAAACAATAATGGTGGTGGTCCAAAATTTAAAGTTGACGTTTTACTATTTAAATTGGATGCAATTATAAATCCAACAAAATAAAGTTTGCACCAAATAATCATGGCATTTGGATTGAGTAATAAAAACAGAAGAAAATAAAAAGTTTTCAAACACTGTGTACTTTTTTGCCTCGAGCCCTTAGTTTCTAGTGTTGTTTTATATTAGATTCCACTATTGAAAAGTGATTTCTTAGTCCAAAAGATTTGTTTAAAACTTATGGTGGGTTGTTTACATAAAATAATACTCGTATCACTCTCGTGTTTAACTATTTAACGTCATGGTAGATTATGGAAAACGATATGAAGTCAAATTTTGTTAAGGATAGTGCTTAGAACACTATAAATTTTATAATCATATTCTCCATTAATGAAAATTATTCACGTGTTATTTGTGTCAAAAAAAAGCCATCATAAACATGTTTTATAAAGTACTATGATTGCATTTTACTTTGCTTGTATTTTACCCTAGTAAGTTAGGATATTTGAGATATTTTTATATCCAAAAATATTGACTGTTACGTACCTTTATTGATCCAGGATGCAAGGTTAAGCTCAACCTAGATTTTCAGAAATATTTTTCTAAAACGTTGTTTTAATATTTTTAATGTTAGTTGATTGGTTGTAAAGTCGACAAGCAAGTCATTAGAGTAATCAAATTATGAAACAACGTTACATGACTATATATGCTTGAGGTTTGTATCATTTGCTTAGGCTTGTACATGTGTTGGATTGCATTTGATCTACGGCTTAATTTGGCTTAGATATCCTAGGCATTTTCGGGCCCGTCATTAATGTAAATGTAGCTTTCGAGTGCGGTTAAAATCGAGGCTTGATCAAAATAACCGGCTAAAAGCTAAATGAGGTAACTAGGTAGACTCAAAATTAGGCATTTGGCTAGTTTAAGTAGTTCTAATTCACACAAAAATACAAATTTTGTGTATGAAACTTTCGCAACCAAAATTTCTAATAATGTACACAGTAACATGTGCTGACTTGCTCTGTAAATTGTGCAAATCCATACGCAAACCAAAAATAGAACCTCACGTTACATGATCCACATACGTCATCTTTAGTTCTTTACCATTTACCACCACAGTAAAAAAAACAAAAACACACAACACGACAATATCAGTCCCTCGAACGTAATTTTCTCCAAACATCATGGGACATTGTTTAAGGACACATATCCTCCGCTGTCATCCACATCTTACAGCTAGCTTTGGGCCCACTTCTGCTCCCTTTTTAATTAACTCCCTTAAACACCACACTACACATAATTACATCTCTACCCTCCACTAACCCACCTCTATATATAAACACTCACATTTTCACAAACCCCACTTCATTCGAACCAGTATATTTCCTACAACTCGAATCATGGGTATTTGCAGCTCATGCAACTCGACATCTGTAGCAACCGCTAAGTTAATATCACACGATGGAAGGTTACAAGAATTTTCGTACCCGGTTAAAGTGTCTTACGCGTTACAAAAAAATCCTAATACATTTATATGTAACTCTGACGAAATGGAGTTTGACAATATTGTATCTGCTATTAGCGCTGATGAAGAGCTACAGCTAGGGCAGATTTATTTTGCCCTGCCTTTGAGTCGGCTTAGACAGCCATTGCAGCCGGAAGAAATGGCTGCATTGGCTGTCAAAGCCAGCTCTGCATTGTCAGGGTGCCGTAGTAAACAAGTTACGTTTACTACGTTGGAAAAGTGTAAAAGTTCTGGAAGGGTGGCGGATGTTGGTGCTTTTGAGACAAGAGGCGTCAGGAGAGGCGGCGCCGCCGGTAGTGGTGTGAGTGGTAGGCGGCGGAATTTTATGGCAATGTTGAGTGCTATACCGGAATAGTTTTGTATTAAAATGAGTGGTAATGTATGTAAATATTGTAAGAATTAAGGGTAATTTTTTAGTGAGATCTATCAAGTGTGGTTCATATTCGGGAGTTTACTTTTTTTATTTCTTCCGTCATGTTACGCATTTCCATTTTTATGGGGTCTTTTACAGTTTTACCCTTTAAGTGGGTTTCATAAAAATAAACGAAAAAAAATTATTATGTATCTGTAATGGGATTTGATATTTGTTATTATGGTGGAAACATGTTGCCATAAAAAAGTTTATTAAAAAAAGTCAAAGTTTATTAAACATGTAGTGTGTAAAAAAATGCATGATAATAATGAGGTATAAAATATGAGTCAAGTTGCTTGAATTGCAAGGATAAATAAGCTTTTAGGTTTGGTGGACACGTTACGTTAATCACAAGGAAAAGCTCAACAACAATAAAGAAGATTACTATGTCCTTATGGATGATATATTTTAATGAATAGAAACTGGACAAATGCTTGTAATTTTATTCAAATTTTTATCGACAAAAAAGTATGGTTTTCTAGGTAAAAGTGGAGTTACATTACCCTTTTTCTACAGTATATCTTCCTTAGTACAGAATATTAATCGGGTGTTGTTAGGATACCTCTAAGGAGCGCCAGGTATCATGGCTAGCCAAAAGTATGTCATTTCAGAGTTACATCATCCTCTCCCAATAACACATCAATAACTAAAACACCCTTCTTTCATAACATCACTTGTAAAACAAAATAAAACAAATAAATAAATTAATTAAAAAAAAATGACAAAAATTATTTATTCTCTTCGACAAGAATTATTCCTTGGGTGTAAGCCAATTCATTGGCTCAAGTTCCATTATCGCAACTTTGGCTTGTTGCCCGATATGGCATTTTGGCACGCCAACGGTGTATTTTAGGTGCATTTGGCATGTTAAAAAGCACCATATTGTGTGCTTTAATAGTTAGTGGCACTAAAAGGCTGTTTTTTTTTCTTCTTAATAAGAAAGGAATGTGGGTTCAAACTAGGGCTGAGCATCGGGTCGGAACCGACCCGAAAAAACCGAGAACCGAATTTCATGAAAAACCGGAACCGAAACCGAACTGACGGGCCGTCGGGTCGGTTCGGTTTTCGTCGGTTCGGTTCGGTTTTGTCGGTCTACGTGTATTTTGGCATGTTTTTTGTCGGTTTTGGGCCGAACCGAACCGACCCGAAACCGAATTTTATGAAAGACTGGAACCGAAAACGAACCGACGGGCCGTCGGTCCGGTTCGGTTTTCGTCGGTTCGGTCGGTTTCGTCGGTCCGGTTCGGTTTTGAACCTTCGGTGCTCAGCCCTATTTCAAACCTTTTATGCCTTTAACCTGGTGGAAGCATTAAAGATTCTCTCTTCTTAATAAAAGGTTAATTAAAAAGTTTATATAGAACCACTTAATTTGGTAACACCCTTTCACTCCAAGTCACTTCTACCCATTTTCTCCATTCTGTAAACAGGAAATGACACTCTTTTACAGTTTTTTGTTTCGTATTTTCTGTGTTAACACTTTTGACTTATCAAAATTTACATTTTCTGTTCCATACTTTTAGTTCTGTATTTTATAGGTAAAATAGTTTTATTTTATTTTTTTCAATTTAACGTGTTTATCTCATCATTTATTTCTCATGAGTTTTCTGAGTTGTGATTTTTGAGTTTAGTGAAATATCGAGAAAAACATTTCACCAAATTGGGTTTTCCGTATTAGACTTTTAGTGACATGGTTAGATCAAGATTAATACATACATAAAATGACGTTCATTACCAATCATTATTATCATGAAAGTAGCATTTTGGATCTTATGAATATATTAGAGGTGTGTGGCTCAAATTTTGTTTTATTTAGCATATTGTATTATCCTTTTAATTAAGGTCATAAAATACACGCTTAACACAATCATTGATTAATTAATGTTCAAATCATCTACAGCATATGATGTATGTTTGGAAAACAAGAAACGAAGCCAAATTGTGTGCTACAAATATGACATAGTTAGTTAAAGTTGACAGCTTCATTCATTCATGTATGATATATGGTTAATATAAACGTATAACTCAATCCACACGTACATTAACCAACACTAGCTGTTGAATTGTTGTATAATCCTGTTATGAAATGATTCTGACTCGATGAAAACAACTGAGCATGACACTTTAATGATATCTCAATATGGAATTCTTTTAAACAACTTTTAAACAAAACCGAAAAATCAGTTGTTTGGTCATGAAACTTTTTGTGATTATGGCTCAATGTCAAGAGTAGGGAAGGGTGTTGTTAGATGGTGATTACACCAAATGTTTTTATTAAACTTCATTTTCATTACAGCTGTATATGTGCATTGCATGTAACAGTAAGGACATGCAATGTGACTTAATGTATACATGTATTTATGTACGTACTTTTGGCCCTATATAATGTGCCTACAAGATTAATACACATAGTGGGTAGGTGTAAATGTGTGTTAATATTAAAAGGGGGCCAGTTTTTGAGAGTAGAGGAGAGGAGATGTGGACATTGAGACTGAGTCATGACTCAGGTGTAGGTGTGCATGCAGTGGAGTATTTGTACTGATTGGTTTGTTGAGATTTTCGATATGTTCAATCCCATACAGCTGGTTACCATTTTTATGGGAGATGACATATTTGGTGTTCATGCAAACGACAATCTACTTCCATTTTGTTCTTCTTATGACATGCATCCTGTTGAAATCTAGAACGATCCGAAATGTTTAACAATAGACTCGTTAAGTTATGCTCTAATAATGTGCGATATGATGTCTAAGTTATGCTCTAATAATGTGCGATATGATGTCTAAGTTATGTTCCAACGAGATCGAGTATTGTTATTATTGTTGCATAAGGGGTTATATTAGTTTTAACCACTTCTTTCGTTGGAATCTGCATAGTTTTAAACTTTTAATCTATTATTTGGAAGATGTCACTCGTAGTCTCAACAAGTAGTTTTTTTTTTTTTTTTTCTTTTATTGACAACAAGTAGTTTTGGTTATAAGCAAATATAGGGGCACACTGTTTCATCCAAGCTGATTTACAACTGTAAAAAGCTTGAATTATTGAAGGGAATTGTCCAACTTTTAACCCTATTGGATGATTTTGCACCTACTACATCCTCTTTTTCCAATCGAGTACACAACTTGCTCACCCTTTTTCCATTTCTGTTGAATTATGTAAAACTTTCCTTAAATGAATTTTCTAAGTGGACTTAAACGAAAGTACGTTTTCAAATACGAATGATGGATATGTTCAAATAAAATTATGATTAAACATACAAGAACGGTGTTATTCTATAATGAGAAAGTATTGACATTATGTTTATATCGTCGTATATTTATAGTTTTTATCTACACAACTTGTCCATTCTAAGATGGTTGCTAGAAGTTGAAAATCAATGAGGAGATTATGATTAGTGTCATTCGACAATACAGCACACTTACTATTGGAACGCATGAGTGCTTTTCTTTTTGAAGTTTTCATGTCAAAGGATGTATGAATTCAATGCGTTTTCTACCTTTCTTTCTTACAAGGATTAATTAACTGAAAGATATTTGATGAGAAGCTTGTGTTAGTGGGTAATGATGAGAAGTCGTTAAAATCTTGTAATCCTAGTTCTTTTACTGTGGCTTCTAAAAAGGTTGATGATTTTTATGATCCGGTGGTTACTGAGGATAGTGATAGTAAAGTGTTCGAGGTGTACAATGAAACTGTCAATTTTATGACTTCTACGGGTTCCAAGGTTAGTAAAGCTTCTAAAAGTGGCAGTGGAGTGGGTAATAAAAGCTTATATAGTACGATGATGATGATTTTGTTGATCCTGGTTTGACCGATGCTCAAATGCAGTTTGCTAATGACTTTGATATTAGTCTTCTTTGTCAACTTAGACAACATTTGTAGTAGGTCTCATAAGTGTGACATGTCATTCTTATGATAGTTTAGGTTTGAAGCACACTTGGTGTATTTGTTTTCGCTTAATTTTGGGTTGAGATGTGAGGATTCACTCACACTCGTTGTACTCAATTGTTTTTTTTGAGTAATAAATTTACTGAAACCCTTTATTTAAAAAAAAAAAAAAAAAAAAAAAAAAAAAAAAAAATCCATTTTCTTGCACGCACTTAAATTTGTGACATTACTACATTAGAGGTTCACTTCTTCCAAAAAAAAAAAAAACTACATTAGAGGTTCAATGTTCAAACAAACATACAAATAACACGAAATTACTATTAAGGCTGGGCACAGTAGTGACCCGGGTCATCACCTGCCACATCAGTTTTCTCTCTGGTGACCAGACATAATCAAGTTGCCACAGTCGATGACCGACTTTTTTTTATTATTAAATATCAAACGGTAATATGAATTTTTGGATTTTTGTTGTGTGCAGAGTAAATTAGACCGATTGTGTTTTTTTTAACTAGACTGATATTTGACCCTCAACCCACAGTGGGCATGGCCGACTTCAAAGTCGGTCGACTCATTCTCGTGACCGATCAATTTAGTTCCACTGCGAGTAGCCTAATAGCAAAAATTTACAAGTGATTTGTATGATAATAAAAAAGAATTGTTGTGATATTAGCTTATGTATTTCTAAAGAAATGAGACCTTTTATTAAACAGAAAAGAAGACAGACATTTACGTTTAAACATGAGCTTAGGCTATCAATCATTGCTCTAATTGTAAATACAATTGAGAGAAAATATTTTTAAGACTAAAATACATCATTGATCCCTGAACTTTCCACAAAACATCGCCATGGACCTTAGCTTTCCAAAATCGTCGTGTGGCGTCCAAAACATGGGATTTTGAGGCCGATTGCGTCCCTCGGCCCGTAATAGGAACAGCAACGTATTCTTTGTGAGCGCAAAAGCGTCATTCACTGTAGCGATCTATTTTCTAGCCGTTGTAGATTGTCCCGGTTCCCTATATTACTGTGAGTCACAATTATATTGTCAATCATCATCCTTATTCTTTCCCCCAAAACCTTTCCTCCTTCAATATGGTACGCTGCTGGTGTGGTAAGCAAGCTATAACACGCACTTCGTGGACATCGGCGAACCCTGGTCGTCGGTTCTATTGTTGTTCTGATGAAGTAAGTGCGTTTTAAGATTTATTGTATTACCTTGCTTTTGCTAGTAGCAAATTACATTGTAACAATGGTGGTTCATTAATGAAATGTCATATTAATTATTAGGGGTCTTCTTGTCGGTGGATAGGATGGTATGATCTTGAAATGTGTGTGCGTTCAAGAATGATCATATCAGGCCTTTTGAGGGGGAGAAATGAGCTCGAGGAAAGATTAGAAGTTGCTATAGGTGATGTGTGGAAGTGGAAGATTTACCTGGTGCTCAGTTGGATCTTGGTCTTGATTGTTTATGCACTTGGTTAACTTTTTAGCTTTAACGTATGATGGCCGTGTTTTGTGTTTTGTGGAAATGTAATTACTTGTATGGCCACCTTCGTATTGTTAGAACCTTTACCAAAACTATTTTGTAGTATGTTTTAAGTTTAGATTCTATTGAAGGGTAGTATCATTGTCTCTAACATGTATATGAAGTTTGGTTCTTTTTCTGAATTTACGTTATGGGTATATATGCAGATGCTTAAAATTTTGCTTGTAATTGACTTTGAATAGTCAACATTCTTTGGAAGTTTTAGTTTTGGTTAGTTTTGCCTGCATCATTTTGCAGTAGCATATTATGCAGTCATACAGTTAGATATAACATACGTTGCACACGACATACATATTTTGGACACAATTAAATTTCAGAAACATAACATGGTTCTGTAGATAATGCAATTGGATATAATTCCAAATGCATAAAATTTCATACTTTTCGAAGCATGATAATCAGAGTACATAAGTTGTTCATAGTTAACATAAATAAATATTGTCTACTTCATTAGCATAACATAAAGAAAGCCCTATGCTGAGGGCATCATTCTATCCATAAAAGCCTGCTGCCTAGTCACTCTTCTGGTGGTATGCTGGGATGAAACAAAAATTGCTTGCACATTACTTGAATGGACCTGAGATTGAGACTGTGAGAGATCTTGCTGCCTAGTCACTCTTCTGGTGGTATGCTGGGATGAAACAGAAACTGCTTGCACATTACTTGAATGGACCTGAGATTGAGACTGTGAGAGATCTTGTTGCTGGGATTGACACTAGGATTCATCAATAGGTTGATCTTGACTCTGAGATTGAACACCTGCAAATTCATCTTGTTTCTCTATTGAAACATCCGGAGTACCTTGATCATCAACTGCAACATCTTGACTTCCATCACCACCTGTACCTTCGGCTTATTTATCTGCTGCAACTTTGTTACCTGTAGGATGTGTCATTTTTGATGCAACCTTTTGAGGCACTTACTGGGATTGACACTGGGATTCATCAATAGGTTGATCTTGACTCTGAGATTGAACACCTGCAAATTCATCTTGTTTCTCTGTTGAAACATCCTGAGTACCTTGATCTTCAACTGCAACATCTTGACTTTCATCAGCACCTGTACCTTCAGCTTGTTTATCTGCTGCAACTTTGTTACCTGTAGGATGTGTCTTCTTTGATGCAACCTTTTGAGGCACTTGTTTACCTTTTCCCTTAGCAGTTGAACATTTTTGTTTTTAAGGGCCAGTTTGACTACTTTGGGTTCCACCATAGCCAAGACATGTTTTTCGGTTGTGTCCAGCAATGACACAAACACTACACCTTACACTCTTCCAAACCTTAGACAGTTTACCATTCTTGACAATCTCTTCAGTTTCAGGAGCTAACCTTACTCTTTTTTTACTTAGTTGCATTTGGTTTACTCTTTGATGGAACAATAGTTGTTGGCACAGAAGATTTTTCCCAATGCTCATTGCTAGTTATGAGGGAGACATTGTGTTTGTACGTTGCTTCCCAAGTGTTAAGATAGTAACAGGGATGCGCCCATGTTTCAACAGCTCCTACTTGTTGTCTATTTAAAGCCATAATCCAATTGGTAGCGACAACATGTTTACATGGTAAACTTGTAATCTCCCATCTTCTGCAAGTACAAGACTTCTCTACAATATTAACTACACATTGGTCTCCCCATGGTCCAGTTACCTGAAACTTATATCCCCCATTCCATAAAACATTATACCTAATCGCCTCTTTCTTAATACCTTCTAACATGTGTTTTGCAGTAGGTGTTAGTGGCCCATTACTCTTCTCAATGACCGTCGCAACTGTTGGAGTATGCTCGTGTCATAATAACTAATTATATGGCTAGACATATGTGAGCCTATGGGGTCACACACATATACACTTAGGTACTTCTTTTATGTCGTGTTTATTGTACTTACGACATACAAATAAGCTTACGTAACTCGGGATTGCTATTGGGCTTCTAATGACTAAGTAAAGTACTAAATCTATTAGACTAGAAAAACAAATGGGGAGGCCCATTCTAGCCCAATATGGCCGGCCATGAAGGAGATCCAAAGGGAGGGTGTGTTTGAAATTTGGTCAAAGATATTAGAGGGATTATCTCCTAATTTCATTCAACCACTTACCATAACCTCTTCCCCACTCTCTCCAAAAAGGTACGGCTAAAAACTAACACCCTCCTAGGGTTTGGTTTTTCTTGATCTCTTGCATTGAATCTTGTTCATTCAAAGGCAATAGAAAGGTTACGGGGTTAAGGACTAGCATCAAAGGGGTAACCAAGGAGATGTAGTGTGTTTCATTCATAGAGAAGATCAACCTTATTGATCTCTTGGGTTTCATATTCCATTCGTGGTGGTGGTGACATTGTTGGTGATTCCCGGTGCACGCTACAAAGGTATAAACTTATGTGTTTATAGTTTATTGATCATATGGCTATATGAGATCCTTGTTGGTGATGTTTTCCGCTGCGTTTATATGTTTCATTTATGTTTTATATATTCAACATCACCTATAGCAACATGCATTATCCTCTTCATACAGTATTCCCTGATGTATTCTAATGCTGTAATAATTGGTTTGTTTACACCCTCAATTATTTTCTCATGAAACACTTGACGCATGTTATTAAGTAACACATCAGAATGGGGTCGCCGTAAATCAAGACAAATAAAGGTGTATTACTTATACATTTCATACTACTTTACATATACAACTTAATTTACACAGTTAGATGACTTACATGAGAAATGTGACCTTGACCAATGGATTGGTGGTATCTGACTTAACCAAGCATGGGCAACTTGACTAAATGTCTTTAAAGCATCCATAGATTTCTCAAACTGTACAACAGTTGAGGCTGTTGTACATCTCCACAGATGGTCTTTGAAGGCCCTACCTAGCCAATTAACTTTCATTTGCTCATGAATGCTTCTAAGACAGTATCTGTGCTCCGCATTTGGAAAAACTTCTCTTAATGCTGATGTAATATCCTGCACAAAAAAACATATATATTTACTGTCTATTTTAAAAAATAGCAAATTCAAAGCATTTATAGTTAATTGGAGTACCTTTTTCATGTCAGTAACAAAAGTGAAGATTGAATGTGGCTCAAGTTCAAGATCATCAGATAAACAATGAAGAAACCAAGTCCATGCTATTGTGTTTTCTGATTCAGCAAAAGCATAAGCAAATGGGTATATACCATTGTTGCTATCAATTCCAACAGCTACTGGAAGATGACCCTTCAAAGGACCCTCAATTGGATAAGCATTTATCCCCAACAACTGTCTCTGACAGACTTTAAATCCTTCCTTCAAGGCACCTAAACAAACATAGAGTCTCTTGAATTCTCTTGTTGGAAGACTATCCTCAGCAGGCCGTTCCACATGTATCACAACTGTTGTATTAGGGTTCCTCTTCTGCAACTCTTGAACATAGTCTCTCAACATGGTGAATTGGAGGTTGAATTCACTCCTAATGCCTCTGACTGCTATTCTTTTAGCTCTTAAAACCTTCTGCATTGAGACTTCAAGCTCAAATTCATTGGTAAGCTGACTATGAACCGACTTGACAGGAATCGTTGGGTTGGTTTTAATCGTATATTTAATTTTCTTTGAGATAAAGTTGAGGTCAAAATGTTTGAGAGACCTTGATTGCAAACANTGACTGCTATTCTTTTAGCTCTTAAAACCTTCTGCATTGAGACTTCAAGCTCAAATTCATTGGTAAGCTGACTATGAACCGACTTGACAGGAATCGTTGGGTTGGTTTTAATCGTATATTTAATTTTCTTTGAGATAAAGTTGAGGTCAAAATGTTTGAGAGACCTTGATTGCAAACATGTGTGTTGATCATTATATCTTCTCACCGTCCAACCACCTTTTTCAGTACCATCCCTGCCGACAAGCAATAACCATGGGCACAGAATTTGGGAAGGGTCATTTTTACCAGCAATTAATGCTTTCAAAGCCCTTCTTCTTAATGGACCTCTAACTTGGCCTATATCCAGTCCAGCAGTAGCAATTGGGCCAGATAGGGGAACACAACCCATACATCTGACTCTAATTCTTTTTTTTGTCACTCTTAAGAAATAGCAGCTCCTTCTTGTTTCTATGGAATGCTATCTTACTCTCTCTTTAACATGTTTTGCACTAGGAAAGGATTGATGACAAAAAAAGGAAGTTTCGACAACAACATCATCAACAGAATCTGGCGTAACCCTTGGCATCCCAGAGTTACGTGTGTCTGATTCAGAAGCATAAGCAGTGTAAAATGCAGCATCATCCAACACAGGTATTTGAGTCTCCAAATTCAAGTTATCACTTATACTAGTAGATGTTCATGCTTTGCCTAACTCATGACTCTGACTCTGTTAGACCAAAGCAACCTGTACATGATTCTCCTCAGTAACATTATTTTCATTTGCCTCAATTGTGTCATCACCTACATTGAGTAAGTGACTAGTATCACTCTGTTGGAACAGACTGATATCAACATCACCCTCCTCTCTTATAGGTTCTCCTCCTACATTCTGTAACTGGTTATCCTGATTGACTTGGAATTGAGTGACTTCCACATCAGGTTCCTCAAAGTTGTTATTGCCATCAAATAGTGGTCTCACTACTTTCTGCAACGGCTTTTCCTTAGTCACTTTGAACACACTGACATCAAAACTATCAGATTCCTGAAAACTATTTTTGTTATCAATAATGACTAATAGACCTTCATTGTTATCAACAGGTTGGCTTGCAAAGGTAGACATGTCAAGACTTGAAAAACCGGGCTCAATGTGTGGCAAGTCACTAGATTCCCCAACATATGAGGTTGGCTTGCAAAGGTAGACATGTCAAGATTTGAAAAACCGGCTCAATGTGTGGCAAGTCACTAGATTCCCCAACATATGAGACATCTATAGGTAGTTGCGTAAGTTGCATAAATGGGCCGTTATCTATGTCATCTAGAACTAAACGTCTGCAGCACGATTGAATAGCAGCACGAGCTATTTTTCTTCTAGGTTCACCCATCTCATAAAATACAGTCTTAATAGACTATGGGGACATCTCAAACAAGTCTAACCTAGTCTTGCCTATTTCAACAAACACATCTACCAGCTTATGTTGTTCCACAACTTCTTTCAACAAGTCTAAATTGACAGCTTCGCGAAAACTATATAAGCCATCGTCCAATGTCATATCAGGTTTAACAAAATAGTAGTAATTGTTTTGGATTTCTGAAAAACCGATTTGGGTCATCAGAGCATCAAGTTCGTCAATCGAAATCTCATTAATTCCAACATAATCAACCTGACATTGCTTACCTCCTTCGTATATCCTGTTTGGCCAGTTTTTGAATAAGCCATTGTGGTGAACTCTCATGCTAAAATCAACAGGTCGATCTACTGTTGAAACACAAAACAAAACACTATTACGATTCTCTAACAACAAAGGGAAATACCATAAAACAATCTAACATACATATGCTTGTAAACGATTATCAACTAAAACACTAACCATATTACCTCATTACCCAATTCCTCTCGACTTCATGGCTATCAAAGTAAGGTTGATCATTGGTTTGCCATAATGTCAATCCAAGGTTTGAGATTCTTGATTTTTTACTTAAATTATTAGATTTGGTGAGTGCAATTGCATTAGGGTTTTTTTGTAGGCTTCCAAAACAAGTTTGGGGATGAGCAATGAGTACTTGGGCTACTTATAATAAACATAATGGCGGAAAAAAGGATTAGATGTCTGCTGGGAAGTACACAAAGAAACAGAAAAATGCGACTAGGTAAAAAGACATGAATACCCTCCAAACTAGTTATGTAACGGCGTTTTGGGAACTATAACGGGACGTTACTGTTCCTATTACGGGCCGAGGGACGCAATCGGCCTCAAAATCTCATGTTTTGGACGCCACACGATGATTTTGGAAAGCTAAGGTCCATGGCAATGTTTTGTGAAAAGTTCAGGGACCAACGATGTATTTTAGTCTATTTTTAATGTCTCTCAATCCGAAATTTTAAAATTAAACCAATTTTTGGGACCATGTCAACATTATATATTGAAAAGACGTTGCAGCCGAATGAATACAGGACAATAAGGGGGCGTTTGGTTCGTTGGAAGTCATTGTAATCTGTTGTAATTGTAATCTGAATTAGATTCCAATCGTGTTTGGTTGGCAGGGTGGAAGGAATTGTAATTCAGATTACATTACGGTGACTGTTTGGTTTACGTTGTAATTGTAATTCACCCATTACAATTACACCAAATGATGGAATCTAGATTACATAGGGTGTTGGGCGGAAAGTTTTGAATTACGTTGTAATTCAGAATTTTTATATTTTAAAACATCGATATTTATTATTATTATTATTATTATTATTATTATTATTATTATTATTATTATTATTATTATTATTATTATTATTAAATAATAATAATAATAATTTATTATTTTTATATTATTATTAATAATTAAAATTATTATTATTATTATTATTATTAATTAAAATTATTATTATTATTATTATTATTATTATTATTATTATTATAGTATATAAATATTAAAATAATAATAATAATAATTTTTTATTATTTTTATATTATTATTTATATTTATTTTTATATAATAATAATAATAATAATTATTATTATTATTGTTATTATTATTATTATATAAATATTAAAATAATAATATTAATTTTTTATTATTTTTATATTATTATTTATATTTATTATTATTATTACTATTATTATTATTTTATTATTGTTATTATTTATTAATATATTATTTTAATTATTATTATATTAATTTTTTAAGTTTTATATAAAAAAATTTGAATTACATTACGTTGTGCATCAACCAAACAAATTGACAGATTTCATCAATTACAACACATTACAATTACAACACATTCCAACTCTTTGAATTACAATTACATCAAATTACAATTTATTCCAAAGATTACAATTCTTTTAAAAACATTCTGTGAACCAAACGCCCTCTAAGAATAGAAAATAAATAATCTTTTTAGATTATATTTACACAAAAACATATTATATACTTCCTCCGTCCCATATTAAGTGTCCATTTTTATAATGCATAAAGTTTTAAGAGATTCCACAAATTAAACTCTCCACCAATTAAATATTATTATTACCCACTAAAGTATAATTTTATTGGTTGAAAGGTACAAGTGGACACTTAATTTGAGACATCCAAAGATTTCATTGTGGACACTTAATATGGGACGGAGGGAGTATCTGATATTCGAAGGTAGAAACGTAAATTTAAGGGATCATTGGAAAAGAAATCATCGTGATTCGTAAAATAAAAGATAGTTGGAATTAATTGCAAAAGGCGAATTGATTGGCATTTGATGCAACCTTTCTCTATACTCCGTATTATTTTACGATTCACCTGCTCGTAGTTTTTTATTTTCTTTTTTAGTTTGTTTACTAGTTATAATACCCGCGCACGCGCGGGTTTTTAAATTTTTTTTTTTGAATAATGTATTTTTATTTCTTAAAAAACAAATAATTTAATTTTTGTTTTGTTTGATTTATGATTTTTAATTACACTTATTTATTATTAAAGATAATAATTTAAAAAATTTAATACTGTTGTTAGTTGCATCTTATCTATATATTTTTGTATTTATCTTCTACTTGCGTAGTATTGCATCTTATCTATATTTCTTTGTATTTATCTTATACTTGTGTAGTATATCAACAAAAAAATTTTAAAATTTTAAATTAAAAAATAATAATTAAAATATTATCTAATAAGGAAATATTCTTTTTTTCGAAATACGAAAGTAGCCACCAGAGGTTTTGTTTTATTATATAAACTAGTTATAATACCCGCGCGTGCGCGGGTTTTTTTCTAAATTTTTTTTGAATGATATATTTTTATTTTTTAAAAAACAAATAATTTAATCTTTGTGTTGTTTGATTTATGATTTTTAATTATATTTGTTTATTATTAAAGATAATCATTTAAAAATTTTAATCCTGTTGTTAGTTGCATCTTATCTATATTTTTTTTACTTATCTTCTACTTGTGTAGTATATCAACAAAACAAATTTTTAAAATTTTAAATTAAAAAAATAATTAAAATATTACCTAATAAGGAAATATTCTTTTCCAAAGTACCCACTAGGGGTTTTGTTTTATTATATAAAAGATTTGTGAGATAGTATACAAGCTAAGAGCGATCTGTAATGTAACTCTGGTTTGAAATTTCACTACAAGAAAAGCTGGATTTAGTGACAAAACTAATATGGTCACTATCAGTATAAAATGGGTCACTAACACTGTTTAGTGACCAAAACCTGGGTGGTCACTTTTCGTCACTATAGCTCCGTCACTATTTTTATTAGGAGACCAAAAAGTTAAAATCCGTCTCTAACCAATGACCATAATACGGTGGTCACTATATTTGTGACGATATATTCGGTTACCAATTTTGGTCACTAAGAGTCGAAGGTGGTCACTGAATTGATAGATAGTGACCGATAACGATGGTCATGAAAGTGGTCACTGATTTGTTAAAGTCAAAGATAACGAACCCGTTAACTCACCGTTAACACCAATCAGTGACGCTGTGACGATATGTGTGGTCACTTCATACTAAATTTAGAGACCAACCGGTGGTCACCACCTATTTACTCTCAAAAGCAAAAAGGTGGTCACTTATTCAAACATAATTACAAAACGATATAGCAATTTCACAAAATATATAGCTGCGATAAAAATTGAAACCTACGGATTTGAACAACAAAGATATGAAATATTACTTATGATTGCATAACATAAGTTCTTTTAACATATAATTTCTTGTAGCTCACCAATCAAAGGAAACAAATATAACCACAAAAGAGAAAAACATAACGTTCAAGTGTTTAACATCGTGTCTTGAATCATATCCATCTTCAATAATGACAACTTGAAAAAAACTCCGTACCAAACGACCTTTGTATTTAACTCGTACTTGCAAACAGCCATTGCATCCAACTGAACTAGTCACCCTACGAATGCAATAAACTTTCAGTCAGACAAAATAGTAATGATCTGAACTAGTTGCATAGTTGCAGAAAAGTCAAAAAAGTGACGTGCAGAATCTTAATCATCCAAAGCTTAATATAAACCAAATGACTTCAATTACGTCAGCTTAAGCCTCCATTAAGATACTGCTTTAGAGTTCAAAATGAAAAACAAAGCATGCATTAACACCATGATCCTTTTCTGCTTATAAACACACACATAGAGCTTTTAATCATCTAAGGCAAATTTTCAAATCAGACATTGGACTTAAATCAATTTATAACTCAATATTACCTTTGGCAACGAAGTTCTAAAACCCCCAAGCATAAATCTTACGCTATACTTCACGTCAGACACACTCATGAATCTGCATGAATTAAGCAGAGCTCCAAAAGATGATTATAATACTCGATTCTGAAAGGCTAGCTTCAGCATTCACTAACATGTACCCTATAAACAATATGACAGTCAAAGACTCAAACTTAACTATATGCATAGATGTAAATGGATTCCTAGAGTTCAGTTCTAACCATTCCTATATGTGGAAACTTTTAATAGTCTAGAGTCAAATTCTTAAGACTATAGTGTAAAAATTACCAGATGTCCTCTCAATATCAATAACTTTGACCATAAGAAAATCAATTTTATGAATTTATGACAGACACGCTCATAACAGCACTTGCTTCAAACACCAGAAATCAAATTCCTGACCAGCCGACTTCATCTATCATAGAATACAGTCCCTAGAAAGATGGACAAAATTAAATGCTCTACTTCTTATACTTAATTTCATCTATCTAAAGGCTAATTTTCATGCTTATCTGCTAAACTGTATCTCCAGTGTCTGTTTTGTATAGAATCAGAATCAGAATCAGTTTTATAAAAAGAATTCCAGTTTCTGGTTATTTGACCTTAACAAAAGTCGAAATTTACCTAGAACTATCACCACAATTCGATAAAATTTGAAAACTGATTTGAGAAACGTAATTGAAACAGATAGTCAAAAAATTGAAATGAAGACCTGATAATCCTAATAAGCAGCTCCTAATGTTAATAAACAACTTCTAATCTTAAAAGAGTAAGGATAACTAATTAGCATCAGTAAGCAATCCATAATCCTAATAAGCAACCCCTAATCTTAAAAGAGCAGGGATAAGTCATTACAATCAGTAAGTAATTTCTAATCTTAATAAGCAAGTCCTAAACAGCCCTATAAGCATATAACTCAAACAAATAGCCAATATTAACGTAAGATTCAGTATATTATGTTAACTTACAGAATTTTGAGATACCAATCCAGACAAACGCTTTATCTCTTGCATCATTAATCCCATATTCTTCTTCATTTCGTCTTGCTCCACTTTAAAGCTAGCTTGCTCCTTTTGATGTTTGACTTGCTCCTCTTTGAGTACTCGCACTTCTTCCTCCAAAGCTGCTGATTTCTTCTTTTCTAATTCGACAGTTGTCCTTAAATTTTCCACTGCCAGAATCTCTTTCTTTGGAGCTGAACGTCCTCTTAGATGTCCCGGAACATGCTTCAGCACTTTCAAACATATTTCCACTGGTGTACCCGAACCAGCAGCTTCTTCATTTCGTAATTTTTTCTATATATAATATCAATTTATTAGTGAAAACAAGTAAAGAGACTTCTCATGGCTGCCCATTCTATTGAAGATCAATAATGATCCAACAGTTGTTCGTATATGATATTATTTGTTAGTACCAAGAACACACAAAAAGCTGGGCACAATTAGTAGTATCTACACTTACAAATTTAAGGTATGTTGATAGTATGAATATTACAGTCATCTATGTAACCCACTGTTTTACCCACATTACTTAGGTCACTTTAACTATTACAGTAGTTTATAAAATTTAATTGCCTTTTTCAAATTTTAAACAANATTTAAGGTATGTTGATAGTATGACTATTACGGTCATCTATGTAACCCACTGTTTTACCCACATTACTTAGGTCACTTTAACTATTACAGTAGTTTATAAAATTTAATTGCCCTTTTCAAATTTTAAACGAACTACATAGTAGCAGAGCATACCAAAACCGACCCAGCTTCCTCATTAACCATTTTATTTTTCTTCTTACAATAATGTGCAATTTGAAAGCCATCAATTGCAGTCACTTCTTTTCCTTCTCTCCTTCTCTGTTTCATATAGAAACCATAATTCAGATATATATATATACACACGCATGAATAATGAATAACAAAGTTTTATAGAACCTACTCACCGTATCAATTATTCTTGCAGCAGATTTTGTACCGACAGCGGGTGGAATAACATTAAACGACCTGTTCTTCTTATTTTGGGCGCTTAACTTCTGCAAAATTTAAAGGATTACAGTTTAAAAGTATTTTCATAAACAAAATACTACAAATTGTAGCAAAAATGAACTTTATACCTGAAACTCCTCACTCGCAAACTTTTCACAAAGCTTAACCTAATCAGGAAGTTCAATGCCGCTTCGGGGATCCTCCATTGCCTCCTCATGTGTAGGAAACTCCTTGTATTTAACGTGCAACTTATACTGCCGATTTTTGTGTTGATTCCCTAACTGTGAATATATCGCACGAACTGACCTCTCACATTTCCGATTGAAGGTTGAATTTTCCTGATATATAATGAAAGGAAAAAACCTCCATCAAATTGAAAAGCAATATAATTCCCTAACTGTGACTCTAAACTATGGGTCATTTGGAAGAATGGGTCAGACGAGTCACGGGATGGGTTGACCCGTTATATTACTCATGAAAAAACAAAACAGAAACATTAGTACAATCTACATTCAACAATTTACCACGCATTTGGAGATAATATCCGTCCTTAAAAAATCTGGTTGTTTTTTCCATGTAGTGCCATCAAACATTGCATATTCACGCACTAAACACCCGCCCTTGGTGATAAAACGTTGGCTATCCTTGACAATAATCCGGCCAGCACATTCATCAATTTCGAAGACCAGCTTCCCCTTGTCCAATCGCCTCTTCTTTGCTTCATTCAAGGCTCTCGATTCTTTTCGAGTAACTGATGTGCCTAACATTATGTAATCAACACAATAATAGATTATTAATACAATTAAAAGCACAACAATATGCGCACGCAAAAACAATATTTCTACCATGTGAAGTTGAACCAATATTGGTCTCAGTTTGAACAGAGTTAACTTCACTATCATCCTCCGAATAATCTTCGTGATCTCCCAACTCAGTTTGCTCCTCTTCTTGCACCTCTTCATCTTCCAATCTCATATAAGCTTGTCTCTTTCGTGGTATATTAGGCTGAGTTTGCAGCTCTTCTTGCACCTCTTCATCTTCCAATCACGTATAAGCTTGTCTCTTTCGTGGTATATTAGGCTGAGTTTGCACCTCTTCGTCTTCCAATCCCGTATAAAATTGTCTCTTTCGTGGTACATCAGATTTGTGAGGGTGTGACACATCTTGACTCTTACTCAACTTAAAAGGTTTTGAAACTTCATGATTGCTACTTAACTTGTATGGTTGAGGCACAATTCGACTTTTACTTGAGTTATAGGGTTTTGAAACTTCTTGGCTGCTGCTTGGATTCTGAAAACCAACCCTTTTGGAGACTCCTTTTCCGGGACCAGCCATCTACGTGTTTAATTAGCATCAAAGACTAAATGTTAAACAAAAAAGCAAGAATTGTACCAGCAAGGATGTAATAAACTAACTTAAGAAAGGTACCTGATAAACGTTGCAATTATGACCAGAAGGCTTGGAAAGAGCATTAGTTTTAACTTGTATCTCAGAAGAACGCCGTTTCTGTTCAAGAACTTGTTTGGCATTCATTTTGAAAACTGTATGACAAAGAATATACCATGATCAGAATCTATAAGTAGGGACTGTGCATGATACAAATGTTAATTTAAAGGCTACAAACAATGTGCAGATCTATTCAATGTTATAGCTACAGATACGAAACTTAAGAATATAGATGTAAATAGGCGTATCAAACTTCTGATTTGGATGTGGTTTTCACAACCTCAAGCAAGCAAAATGCAAGATTGTCTGATTCATAATTTAAGTATGAGTTCCTAGGTTCCTAGCTGGGTGTGCATTACTATCTTTCAAACCATTATACAAGCACCTCTGTTCCTCTATTTGGTATGACCTCCTCAAAAGCCATTTATCATAAGTGTATAGTAGCGTACATGTACATGCCCGTAACAAGTAAATATGTAAAGTCACCAATAATGGACTATAATCTTTCAGGTAACCCACCCTCTGAGAGTCCTCCACTGGTTTGTCCCATGATGCGTGGTTTTGCAACCTTACAACAGGTTTTACCTCTTAAGGGATCTCAAGAGGCTTACAACCCCACCAGGCAGTGTACCTGACCGATGTAGTATAGGATAGTGGTAAGTACGGGGGATTGATCGGTCTCTCACAGGGAATAGTGTTCGTTAGGACAGAAAAACTACTCTAATAGGTCTAAGGGTGAAGGAAGATTCTTTTTGTATTTTTATATTTTTAGGAAAGCAAATAAAATCTCGGTTTTGAAGGAGTGGGCGGAATTAGTTGCTAGTCAACTAACCCAAAATTTCTACAATTGCAAATAAAATAAAATATCTAAACTATTGTGGTGGTGAAAACTATATGGAGAAAAGTTGTGTTTACTTAGACTTCATTACTCCCTAACTATCTTTTACCGGTTAATTAATATGTATGTTACTTGTATGGATGAAGGGTGTATTCCTAATAACTCATGGAGTGGCATACATATCTCTCCAATTCTATGAGCTCTTATCTCCTCCTATGCCATGCACGGCACAACCATAGGGATTGTAAACAGTGGCTCATGCGTTAAATACTACCTTAATAGCCTAGTATGCCTTGGCTACATGTTTCCCAAGACGTTCAAGCACGTTACCATAAAGGAGGTTGGCCAGTTTTCTTGAGCCTAACATTGATGGAACAATCATCCCAACAAACAACAACACATCAATTAACCAATAATTAATAGTTAGGTTTCATTAGATCTAAGCAAACACAAGAGAATTTACCTACACATGTTAATTAAAAGACAAGCAAAAGAGATAATCAACCAACACATAGACATATTGATTGAATTGAAGTGAAGAATTATCTTTAATTAAGCATGAGGGTTCCAAGGGTTGGAAACCCTAAAAAAATACAGAAAATTCGTCTAGGGTTTGGTGCCAAAAGTTCTCCACAAAGTTCCACACTTAATGAATGAAAAATAGAAAACTATATATGTAACGCCCGACTCTAAATTTATATTTTAACATTGAATACGCCGTATAGGTTCTGTCCTATACGCCGTATCGATCTGTACTTGTGAAAATTACTAAACTAAAGATCTGAATAAAACACATCATAATCATATAATACATAAACATGGTACTTAAATTATGATAGCGGAAGCGTAAAACTACGAGTGCGGGTGTTAACCCAAACACCCCTATTTTGACCCATTTTCAAATACATGTTATATATATTTATACATTTATTTCAAAACTTGACATACTATTCTGACATTTAATCGTAAAGCTTTGAGGCGTTAACAAGCTAAATATCAAAGTGTAAGTAAGAGTCGCTCGCAACCTATACCCGAGCGTAGCCGTTAATCTCCCAAAATGCACTCCTACTTGATACCTACAAGCCCCATCACCTATCTTCATATACCTACATGAGACATGAACTGAGAACGGTAAGTCCTTGCGACTTAGTGAGTAAACGGAATAGTCATGAAATAATAGTTTCAAATTCTAAACATAAACATAATAGTCTATAACATGATAAAAAGGCACGACTTAAAGTCGTTTTTCTACTTGTACATGACATATATATATATAATATTGGTTCTGAATTTCATAACCTATATATAATATCTAAGCGCGTGCATTCTGACTAGACGATGCTTAATCGTCTTGTTATGAGTGAGAACTTCCCTAACCAACGAGTACTCTTCTTGGGGTTCTAACTTGTCATCGTGCTTTTCTGAACTAGGTCATCCACTAAGGATGCTTGTTCGTATCTGCTTGACATGCTAATACTATACTCGGGTCATCCACAAAGGATGTGAATACTAATATAAGCACGGGTCATCCACAAAGGATGCTACTACGGGAGTTCTACATCGTGCGCTTCTTAGGCACGCCGTGCACTTCTTAGGCACGCTATTCGACATTTGGTGCGTTACTTGGGCATCCATGACATGGCTAATGGCACTTCTTGTGAGCACCCTTATCATTGCTTGTTTTCGGCTATATCGAATCATGGCATAACCAATACTACTCGGCTATCTCCGAGTTTAACATATACATATAACATTCGGCTATCTCCGAATCATGAGCTAAACNTTCTGTCCTATACGCCGTATCGATATGTACTTGTGAAAATTACTAAACTAAAGATCTGAATAAAACACATCATAATTATATAATACATAAACATGGTACTTAAATTATGATAGCGGAAGCGTAAAACTACGAGTGCGGGTGTTAACCCAAACACCCCTATTTTGACCCATTTTCAAGTACATGTCATATATATTTATACATTGATTTCAAAACTTGACATATTATTCTGACATTTAATCGTAAAGCTTTGGGGCGTTATCAAGCTAAATATCAAAGTGTAAGTAAGAGTCGCTCGCAACCTATACCCGAGCGTAGCCGTTAATCTCCCAAAATGCACTCCTACTTGATATCTACAAGCCCCATCACCTATCTTCATATACCTACATGAGACATGAACTGAGAACGGTAAGTCCTTGCGGCTTAGTGAGTAAACGGAATAATCATGAAATGATAGACTGATAGTTACAAATTCTAAACATAAACATAATAGTATATAACATGATATAAAGGCACGACTTAAAGTCATTTTTCTACTTGTACATGACATGTATATAATATTGGTTCTGAATTTCATAACCTATACATAATATCTGAGCACATGCATTCTGACTAGACGATGCTTAGTCGTCCTGTTATGAGTGAGAACTTTCCTAACCAACGAGTACTCTTCTTGGGGTTCTAACTTGTCATCGTGCTTTTCTGAACTAAGGTCATCCACTAAGGATGCTTGTTCGTATCTGCTTGACATGCTAATACTATACTCGGGTCATCCACAAAGGATGTGAATACTAATATAAGCACGGGTCATCCACAAAGGATGCTACTAAGGGAGTTCTACATCGTGCGCTTCTTAGGCACGCCGTGCACTTCTTAGGCACGATATTCGACATGTGGTGCGTTACTTGGGCATCCATGACATGGCTAATGGCGCTTCTTGTGAGCACCCTTATCATGGCTTGTTTTCGGCTATATCCGAATCATGGCATAACCAATACTACTCGGCTATCTACGAGTTTAACATATACATATAACATTCGGCTATCTCCGGATCATGAGCTAAACCATGATTTTGGTACAAATTGATGTTTTGTACTTTGATTTAGGCAATGAGTGGACATCCAGAACAAGTCCCTTCCGTAAGCTTTCCACGAGCACCTACTCACATGATAACCATTCTAATGCTATTAGAACTTACTAACACATTTATCTAACATGTATTGAGTCTAAACAACTTAAACATGATCACCTAAGGTGCTATTTCATCATTAAACACACTTTTATAAAAACACTTTTAGTGCAGACTTTCCTGGGTTGCTGCTGTATTTTGCACTTTAACTTCCAAACGAGCCAAAACTTAAAGAATAAGAATTAAAGTAGACTCAGAGAGCTACAACTTTCGTTTAGACCTCATCTTAATCCGACGAACGGTTTATTCTCCACGGCCCCTTTAAGTCTGCGCAAGAGTCGATTCAGCATGCTGTCCTAACTTTAGAGCGTGTCTAAAACGACCCAAAACCCATGTTAAGCTATTCTACTATTCATCAAACTTATATTACAGCTTATATAACATGTCAAGATCATTTTTCATCAGGCCTTAAGCATAATTTACTAGTTCATGCACCATATAAGCTTGTGCCAAACACCCTTTATAAGCTATCATTAAGCATCGTCTTTGCTTAAACCATGAACTAGCTTGTAACCCTTGACCAAATAATTCACAAATTCAGAATCATAATCATATTCTAATTCATAAACATAAACACCCATAATCCACAATCATACTCATATAGTCTATAATCATCAAACATGTATCTAAACCTCATGATTATGTCTAAAAATCATTACTAACATACTTATTCATCAAAGCCCATATAATTCTTAACATAAACATGAGATTAAAACTATAGCTCAATACTTACCTTGAAATTACTTTAAAAAGATTCCAAAATCAGCCCCTTAAATCCTTATATGCCACTTATTAAGCTTGATAATAATCTTGATTATACTAGAATTCTTGAAATTGTGATAAATCTCTAAGATGAATGTTTCCTTCCCTTTTACACGTGTGACAAGGAGAGTAAATTGAACACCTGTGTTTTCTTCATCATAAGGTAAGGTTTATAAAGCTTATCAACTAAGTTTAATAAATTGGCAAGGTTAGTCCCTGTCTTTAAATCTTTTGCACCGTTACTCCTTTCTGTTAACTATTTTACATTTTAAGTCCTTGTTTCTATAAAATACTAACATAAGGTCATTTCTAATTTTCTAATATCAATACAAAAGTCTATTTCTAAAACATATAAAATATCGGCTCTTACAACTCTCCGCTACTGGAATTGTTCGTGTCCTCACGAACACCCTTGGAAACTATTCTGCTTAATTTCTACCTATCTAATAAGTCTGTCTATCTAATAATTCTAAATCTTATCTAACATAACTATAAACATATATTCAAAGTACCTGTGCCTTTACTGATTTCATGCTTAACTTCTTCTATTAGCATCATGTACGTTTGATCCTTAGCTCTTGCACTGCTCGATCCCTTCTGTCTGTATTCTGGGTCTGTCTTTCGGGTTGTATCGCGGGTCTCGCTCGTGGGCAATCTCTACTATCATGACTAATTATGTGACATGTTTCACAAACCCTCGTCGGCTTTGCTGTCGTGACCAAATCCTTCTGATTATACGTTTGTTTCAGAAGACTAGGTTCATTTCTCTGAGTTTCTTGTTCTCGGTCAAGAGCCGCATTTACTAATTCACTAAGGTTTCGATAAGTATGTGTAGCAACGAACTCCCGAATATCCATCCTCAACGCTTCCTTGTATTGTTCCATCAACTTCCCTTCATCTTTAACATATTCAGGACAAAATCGAGCTCGATCCATGAATAGACCAGTAAACTCACTAACCGTCTCTGTCGTTTGGTTCATCTTCAGAAATTCTCTCCTAATTCTTCCTACATCTGCTCTCGGAGCCCATCTGTAACTAATTATTAAATTCTGTTCATCATGAATTTCTGGAGGTTTACATGTCTCGTAAGTATTTCCTGCTATATTCTCTATCGGTGCTAAGGTTTCTAATCTTGTCTTATTAATAGTTTCTGTAACTTTACTAAGGAGTGTTGGAGCTAATGTTTCTAATGCCTGAGCGACTTCACCCGATACCAACCCTTTTATTTCTGCTATAACTGCATCACTAATTTGTCCTCCTTCTAAATCATTGATTTCTGTATCCGTTTCTGAATTCTCTTTAATGCCTTTCATTTCTACTGAACTGAAATTAAAACACTATGACGTATAAGTTTCAACTATTTCTATCTATAATTTCTATTCATATTTCTATAATCACATGCTATCTGTTTAATTGCTAATACTTACACGTGACATTCTATTAGTCGGTGCTCTACCCGTCTGCCTATTCCTGTTTTAGAAGTTTCCCGAGACGTCGTATGATCTCAATATTCCAAGTTATATCACGTAACTATTATCACGTTGGCCAGGCGTCATAATACTTGCGTCATATAAAACATGTCATTATTGCTATCATATTCCATCCCGAGTCATAACTAAAACGAGCTATCTATCGTCATATTCTGTTATCATAGCAAGTTACTGAACTATTTCTATACCTATCATGCTATAACGTTCACGTCCATCACATAACATAGAAATCTGCTATTATCTATACACTTCTAATCATGGTTTCATAAGGCATGCTAGTACTAATTTCGGCATGATACTTGTACTAGCTACATCCACATCGCACTAATAAGGCATTCCTACACGCGTTCTACTGGACATGGAAATTCTATAAATGATAATTTTAACTAATCATGGCAAAAACATGGTTACTAATCATATATAAACATGATTCTTAATCAATTCTATATAACATATAATGAAGTCGACTTATTCTATGGTCAATACCGAGCTATGGTTTAAGTCTAAGTACCCTCCTACTAATGGCGGATACTTAAATCCCTCAAACCAATGCTCTGATACCAATTTGTAACGCCCGACTCTAAATTTATATTTTAACATTGAATACGCCGTATAGGTTCTGTCCTATACGCCGTATCGATCTGTACTTGTGAAAATTACTAAACTAAAGATCTGAATAAAACACATCATAATCATATAATACATAAACATGGTACTTAAATTATGATAGCGGAAGCATAAAACTACGAGTGCAGGTGTTAACCCAAACACCCCTATTTTGACCCATTTTCAATTACATGTTATATATATTTATACATTTATTTCAAAACTTGACATACTATTCTGATATTTAATCGTAAAGCTTTGAGGCGTTAACAAGCTAAATATCAAAGTGTAAGTAAGAGTCGCTCGCAACCTATACCCGAGCGTAGCCGTTAATCTCCCAAAATGCACTCCTACTTGATACCTACCAGCCCCATCACCTATCTTCATATACCTACATGAGACATGAACTGAGAATGGTAAGTCCTTGCGACTTAGTGAGTAAACGGAATAATCATGAAATAATAGTTTCAAATTCTAAACATAAACATAATAGTCTATAACATGATAAAAGTCGTTTTTCTACTTGTACATGACATATATATAATATTGGTTCTGAATTTCATAACCTATATATAATATCTAAGCGCGTGCATTCTGACTAGACGATGCTTAATCGTCCTGTTATGAGTGAGAACTTCCCTAAACAACGAGTACTCTTCTTGGGGTTCTAACTTGTCATCGTGCTTTTCTGAACTAAGGTCATCCACTAAGGATGCTTGTTCGTATCTGCTTGACATGCTAATACTATACTCGGGTCATCCACAAAGGATGTGAATACTAATATAAGCACGGGTCATCCACAAAGGATACTACTACGGGAGTTCTACATCGTGCGCTTCTTAGGCACGCCGTGCACTTCTTAGGCACGCTATTCGACATTTGGTGCGTTACTTGGGCATCCATGACATGGCTAATGGCACTTCTTGTGAGCACCCTTATCATTGCTTGTTTTCGGCTATATCGAATCATGGCATAACCAATACTACTTGGCTATCTCCGAGTTTAACATATACATATAACATTCGGCTATCTCCGAATCATGAGCTAAACATACTAAAACCATGTTTAACTGCAAAACATGAAACTAAATCCGTTACTCACCTGTAGGTCTTGTTCAGGCTTCCGTAAGCTTTCCACGAGCACCTACTCACATGATAACCATTCTAATGCTATTAGAACTTACTAACACATTTATCTAACATGTATTGAGTCTAAAAAACTTAAACATGATCACCTAAGGTGCTATTTCATCATTAAACACACTTTTATAAAAACACTTTTAGTGCAGAATTTCCTGGGTTGCTGCTGTATTTTGCACTTTACACCACTTTAACTTCCAAACGAGCCAAAACTTAAAGAATAAGAATTAAAGTAGACTCAGAGAGCTACAACTTTCGTTTAGACCTCATCTTAATCCGACGAACGGTTTATTCTCCACGGCTCCTTTAAGTCTGTGCAAGAGTCGATTCAGCATGCTGTCCTAACTTTAAAACGTGTCTAAAACGACCCAAAACCCATGTTAAGCTATTCTACTATTCATCAAACTTGTATTACAGCTTATATAACATGTCAAGATCATTTTTCATCAGGCCTTAAGCATAATTTACTAGTTCATGCACCATATAAGCTTGTGCCAAACACCCTTTATAAGCTATCATTAAGCATCATCTTTGCTTAAAACATGAACTAGCTTGTAACCCTTGACCAAATAATTCACAAATTCAGAATCATAATCATATTCTAATTCATAAACATAAACACTCATAATCCACAATCATACTCATATAGTCTATAATCATCAAACATGTATCAAAACCTCATGATTATGTCTAAAAATCATTACTAACATACTTATTCATCAAAGCCCATATAATTCTTAACATAAACATGAGATTAAAACTATAGCTCAATACTTACCTTGAAATTACTCAAAAAGATTCAAAAATCAGCCCCTTAAATCCTTATATGCCACTTATTAAGCTTGATAATAACCTTGATTATACTAGAATTCTTGAAATTGTGATAAATCTCTAAGATGAATGTTTCCTTCCCATTTACACGTGTGACAAGGAGAGTAAATTGAACACCTGTGTTTTCTTCATCATAAGGTAAGGTTTATAAAGCTTATCAACTAAGTTTAATAAATTGGCAAGGTTAGTCCATGTCTTTAAATCTTTTGCACCGTTACTCCTTTCTGTTAACTATTTTACATTTTAAGTCCTTGTTTCTATAAAATACTAACATAAGGTCATTTCTAATTTTCTAATATCAATACAAAAGTCTATTTCTAAAACATATAAAATATCGGCTCTTACAACTCTCCCCTACTGGAATTGTTCGTGTCCTCACGAACACCCTTGGAAACTATTCTGCTTAATTTCTACCTATCTAATAAGTCTACCTATCTAATAATTCTAAATCTTATCTAACATAACTATAAACATATATTCAAAGTACCTGAGCCTTTACTGATTTCATGCTTAACTTCTTCTACTAGCATCATGTACGTTTGATCCTTAGCTCTTGCACTGCTCGATCCCTTCTGTCTGTATTCTTGGTCTGTCTTTCGGGTTGTATCGCGGGTCTCGCTCGTGGG
>LBNU01037725.1:176173-192892 GCA_014162995.1 Artemisia annua
AGTAAACTGAACACCTGTGTTTTCTTCATCATAAGGTAAGGTTTATAAAGCTTATCAACTAAGTTTAATAACTTCGCAAGGTTAGTCCCTGTCTTTAAATCTTTGCACCGTTACTCCTTTTGTTAACTATTTTACATTTTAAGTCATTGTTTCTATAAAATATTAACATAAGGTCTTTTCTAATTTTCTAATATCAATACAAAAGTCTATTTCTAAAACATATAAAATATCGGCTCTTACAACTCTCCCCTACTGGAATTGTTCGTGTCCTCACGAACACCCTTGGAAACTATTCTGCTTAATTTCTACCTATCTAATAAGTCTACCTATCTAATAATTCTAAATCTTATCTAACATAACTATAAACATATATTCAAAGTACCTGAGCCTTTACTGATTTCATGCTTAACTTCTTCTATTAGCATCATGTACGTTTGATCCTTAGCTCTTGCACTGCTCGATCCCTTCTGTCTGTATTATGGGTCTGTCTTTCGGGTTGTATCGCGGGTCTCGCTCGTGGGCAATCTCTACTATCATGACTAATTATGTGACATGTTTCACAAACCCTCGTCGGCTTAGCTGTCGTGACCAAATCCTTCTGATTATACGTTTGTTTCAGAAGACTAGGTTCATTTCTCTGAGTTTCTTGTTCTCGGTCAAGAGCCGCATTTACTAATTCAGTAAGGTTTCGATAAGTATGTGTAGCAACTATATGAAAGATATTACTCCCTCCGTCCCAAATTATAAGTCCACTTTTATATTTCACAAAGTTTAAGAAAAGTGGGACCCTTACAATACTAACTAATAAAAATTCATTCTCACCCACTTACAAGCATTCTCAGTGGTTGAAATTAAAAGTGGACATATAATTTGGGACAACTCAAATTGACAAAATGGACTTATAAAATGGGACGGAGGGAATACAAAATTGGAGACGCTTAACTCTCGACACTTTTGAATAGTTCTCACACCACTCTCAACAATTGATTACAAGAACGGAATTTGCATCCATCGTTATTGAATCATTGAGACCACCACGCGAGACGAAGGGAGATTCTCATAATGTCTCTCCTTTTTCTTACCTCCTCACATAAACTCCATAACTAATGATCCATATTTATAAGAAAACCTTATATTGTTCACCAAGTTTACTTATTCCCAAAATAAACTTGTTCCCTGATTAACTTCTATTAAAATAGGCAACACATCATTCAATTATTTAGATTATGGCTATGTTTGGCAAAAGTAGCTGTGAGCAGTAGCAGTGAGCTGTGAGCAGTAGCTGTGAGCAGTAGCCAAAAAAGCTCACAGCTTCATAAAGAAGCATTTGGAAAATGAGCTTTCCTAAAAAATAGCAAAGCCCACAGCTCTCATGCCAAACGAACACTGTAAATCAAAAAGCTCATTGTTCACCGCTCATTGTCCAAAAAAGCTCCAAAAAGCTTTGTGCCAAACATAGCCTATTACTCCATCTGTCCCTAAATAAATGTCCACTTTGACTTTTTGCAGTTTTTCTTGTTCAATTTTGACCTTAAATATTTTTGTTTATGTATATAAAATTTGATGAAAATACATTTTAAATATAATCCATTCATATATTTTGCATCAAGTATTATTAAATAAAAAAAATAAAAAAATAAATCAAAGTTAGAACAAAAAAGACTGCAAAAAGTCAAAGTGGATATTTATTTAAGGACGGAAGGAGTATTAACTTAACAACTCTATCTTATGAATGTGAATCATCTATATTAGGTTTAACTATTCAATTTGTCACAAAAGATTTTAGTATGTTTTCTATTCCCTCAACAGAAAAGTTTAGGGATGAAAAGATCTAGGTTTATGATCAAATAAAAGGTATTAAAAATCTAGAAACTGGAAAGTCTAAAAAGTATTAATAACCGTTAGATTAAACCTACCTAAATCAAAGGTATTTAAGGGTCCATTTGGTTTGTAGGTGGATTTAGGATTATGATTTAAATTTAGATTTAGATTTGGATTTTGATTTGATGTAGGAAATAGAAAAATATGTAAAAGAGATTTTATAATTTATTTATTGTAATATTTTAATAATAAAAAATTAAAAAGCAAGAGAGAATTATACCATTTATACAAATATGTGGCTATAAATGAAAGTTACCAAAAGAAATTTTCAAAACCCAGGTAGTGGGTCCACTTTTACATTTTGGGTACCATTCCCATGTTTCAATCCGATGCATGTACACCAAACAACATAATTTAGGCATAAACCCAATCCTCATCATAAAAAACCCCATAACAAACGCCTCCTTAAAAAGGGCATGTGCCAGGTATCATCATCTACCCAAACACCTCACATCTCTCTCGTGTTTTCATCTTTCCTTTTTTATTTTTTAATTTTTTTATTTATCTCTCTCCCGTTAAATCCCACTGGCATTAATTATCTCCGTTAGTTTACACACATGCAATTTTAATCGAATCACTTACCCATAAATTACCGATATGATCATAATCATTATTCAGTTATTTAATTCGATGAATTATTACTATAAACTACTAACTAGGGTTACGATTTGGATTAGGGAATTGATGGTTGATGAAGATGATGGAAGAAGGTTATTATGATTCGCACATCATTTTTTTTTGATTATTTCACCGTTTTGTACAATACTGTAATGCACACATAGCATACAATACAACACTGTGATACACTGAGTGTGGTGAAATAATGAAAAAAATGGTGTGCGAATCACCTTCCATTATGTGTGGGTGGTTGGAAGGTGAAAAGCACATGTGGCCTGTCCCATCTTTCGTCACCTCGTATAGCAGGATTCATTTAGGAATCGACATCTTGGGAACCACCTTATAAAATCAGTAAGGACCATGTTGGCAGAGGCGGAGCTACGGAGGGGTCACGGTGGGCACGTGCCCCCCCAAAACTTTCCGGCGTAGTATATTTTTTTTGAGATTTTGGTGTTTTCCGTCATTTTGCCCCCTCACAAGTAAATGAAATAATGTCAGTCAAGATGACAGAATCGGAAAAAGAAGAAAAAAAAAAAGAGGAAAAAGAATGAAACTTGCCGGAAAATAATTCACAGTCCGACGAGAAAATAAAAAGTGAAGCATGAAAGAGAAAGGTTAATGTTATTATTGTTGTGTCATGTGTGGTCACCAATGAAAGAGAAATGTTACTCGTAATACCTTGTAGTCACATGTGTGTGCATTGAAAAATGAGAAACCAAACCATTTTTGTCTTTTCGATTTTTTATTTTATATTTTGTTACTATCATATAACTTTAGCCATATAACATTTGGTTTAATTTTATTTAGCTGCTATTGTTTGGGGAAAGAAATTTAGTGGCACTCTTGCACAGTTTTTTTTCTTTCTCGGGTCGTCGTGAAAAAAAATTTTTTTTTACCCCCTCTCTAAAAATATTCTGGCTCTGCCCCTGCATGTTGGGATGAGAAAGAGTAAGGAGGACACGATTGGTAGACAAAGAAAAGCAAATGAAGTACAAGGATCATGAAAGAATTTAAAATGCATGAGATAAAAATGTTGGAGAAGATGAAAGAAGAAATGGTATCAAACTCGTTTGTATTTTGTGTTCCACATGATATAAAGAGTTGATCCGTATTTTTATTTTTATATATATTTTTATTTTTTATATTTTTTAAATTTTTTTTTATAAGATAATATATTAAAAAGGTTGAGTTCTTTTTATTAGTTAAGAGGTTATAATTTTTGAAGGTGATTCCAATCTTCTGTCGTAGCTTGTAATTATAAAAGCTTTTATAAGGAATAAAAGACAAGTTTATCTCGTTAGTTGATAAATATTACTAAATATTAATATGTTAGTTGAAACATGATAAATATTAATACGTTAGGTGATAAATAAATCGTGTTTTTCATCAGTTTATCATTTTTTTTTTTAAATTACGTTGTTTATCAGTTTATCATTTTAAAAAAAAAAAAAAAAAAAAAAAAAAAAAAAAAAAAAAAAAAAAAAGAGAAAAAAAAAAAAAAANNNTTTTTTAAATTAAATATCTCGCAAACCGTTAATTATTACGCGAAAAAAATCATACCATCGCGACGAGAATTTAATTATCTTTTATAGGTATGCACTTCTATATATTTTCGACTAATTTTTTTTTCAAAATTTCCGCCTAAAAAAATCACATGTGATTTTAAAATGAATCATATGTGATTTTACAAATCACATGTGATTTTTCTCGTCGGAAATTTTGAAAAAAAAAGTTCGTCGAAAGTATATAGAAGTGTACATCTATAGATAGATAATTTAATTCTCGTCGCGATGGTGTATTTTTCGTAGCTTGAAGATTTACCGTTTGTAAGAAATGTTTGTTTTAAAAAAAGGTGTAAAATAGTTTTTATTAATTTTGATGTAAAATGAATGGTTAAAATTGGTTTATTGGATATATGGCAAATATGAGATCTATATTGATTTTTTGTTTGTTAATCAGTTTTCTATAAAATAAGCACGCTGATCATTAGTTAAAAAAAAAAAAAAAAAAAAAAAAAAAAAAAAAAAAAAAAAAAAAAAAAAAACTGACAAATGTAAAAAGAGTACACTTGTTACCATGCGATGATTTTTTAGACTTTTTAGATTTTGTTCACTTTTCTAGCGGATCACAACCTAAAACATCTAATAACCAGGTTAAAGAGATTAGTTGATTAAATAACGAAAAGCTTTGGCTTAAATACAAATAGGAAAAAGCCACGTACTGTTTAACATACGCAAATATTTTATGTTGAACCTAAGCACGCATACGAGCTCAATATTATTAACCTAATAGTGTCTAGCGTAGACTAGTTTAAGTCATCAGTTGCAAACACTCTCGTATTCAAAAAGATTTATCTATAAACACTTATAACAAAATTTTGAACGAAAAACATAAATATCATCATGCAAAAAGGAAACTTAAGAAGTTATGGTATGCTACATATAGTTCTAGATTTTGATGGCCTCTGGATTTTAAGCTTTTAAAATTATATATTGTAGTGATGGATGTTTTTTAATGGTTGATTTCTTTCAATCATAGGGTTAAGATTTTCTATGATCGACATTTAAACTTCTAGAAGAACATAGGTGAGTGGAAGCTATGGTCGTAAATGATGGCGATGAGTTTCTGTACTCAAGGTCCCCACATGCATGCATACGCATATAAGCATAAATTTTCGTTCTTAATAACGTGTTAAGTTTGCTACGTCAAAGAGTCGTGTTAAAAGTAAATCATCATTTTCATTATTAAAATTCAAATAATATTCATAGTTTAATCAAACATCTATGTCTAAAAACAACCTAGCTGTTAGGTAGACTGGGTATAGTTCTTTTTTTTTTTTTTTAATCTCAAAATGTTGGGAATGTCTTACCTAAAGTTTACTAAGAGCATCATATACGTATGGAAACAACAATATACTAGGGTGGAGTTTTTACCCAACCTATTAGAATATGAGAAAATTCAATTACATATATACCTAACAAAACTTGTATACGTGCATGTTACCTTGTTATACAAGATTTTAATGTATACAATGTTGTTTGAGCATATATATTTTAAAGAAATATGCAAAACCGAATTTTTAATAGGTATTTATGTAATTTCCTAGCTCTTTAAAACTTGCGGAGTGTTGACTAAATTAAGTTTTCCCTTTCTTTTAGTAAATCCCATATGTTAATCATTGAAAGAAAATTTATCTGAATTTGAATGATGTCGATGAGAAAAGAAGAAGACCAAAAACGTGTAAACTTGTACGACACTGCAAACTAGAGGATTAACTCGGGAACCACCACGTCCAATGACACCTGAAAACAGCAACAAACCCACGAATAAACACTCGAAATTCGGCTGCGAAGAGCGCAACAACAATCGCCAAAAATCGTGATTTACGGAAATACCAAGTCAAAAATGGAGGCAAACGACAAGAGAATGTTCAATCACTTGAGATTGTCTATTCTTTATTATCTATATACTACAATTTGCAACGGACCAGCGCCCGAGACATCCCTTTTATAATATATACTTGTGCAATATTATAATACTTCAGTTACTTTATTACTATTACTATATAGATACATTTTACTAAGGCATCTCTGAATATTCCATTATAAAATATTTTTTTTAAAGGCCCACCTGAATTAGCCCATTAAAGTAGCATGTTGTTTTAACAGGTTGAATTTTCCATCAAAGTTGTCCACTAACTTGGATTAGTCTCTTTATCGTAAACGTACATATAAGCCTTTCGTTCGTCACTTCTGGCATTTGGTAGCTTCAAAGTGAAGAAAACGTTTTGTTTCTCTTACTAGATATGGGTAGGTTCATCTTCTATTCCTGTTTTTATGTCTATTTGCCTGTTCTTTCGTTTGATTTTGCGTTCTTTTTAAGGTTTTTGTTTTCATTATTGTTGTTTATACTGGTTAACTGTTTTGTTGGTTGATGCATGGATATGTTTCTCAACTTTTTCCACTAACGTTATTACATATCCATTTAGCCTATGCTTTAAGTTTTCTTGCTACAACTGTTGTTGATAAGTGGTGAATTTTAAATATGAAAACCAAAAGTAAGGCATGCAAGAGGAATGATACTGAAAATTTTATCGCTCAACGGTTCACGAAAGATAAGTAGCATTGACTACACATGATAAGTATATAGCAACTTATTTATAAGAAATATAAAAATATCCATGCCACTAGGCTTGAAACATGGATCTTTTGTAAACAAAAGCTGCTACAATGTAACTATCTACTTTCGTGACATAATGTAATCATCTACTTCCGAACTTTGATTAAAAAAAACTTGCAAACACCCTGCCGCAACGCGGCGGGTTCCTCTCACTCGTTTTGGTACGTTCCCTCCTTAATTCTAGAAGACTAGAATTTACAAGTGATAAAAATAAACAAACGGATGGATTTGGTGAAGGGGTCAAAGGAAAATCTCATCATTTTAATTGCTAATACCCTTAAAATTGTTACATATTAGTCAATATTTTTCCAAACAGTTATACGTTGCGCAAAAAACACCACAAAAACAGCATGTGTCTTTACTGATCATATATAAAGTATATATTAAACGCCGGTTTTGACATGTGCTTTTTAGGTAGACAAACTAATGGTTTTCTTCATACAAACCTATATATAACGTGCTTAGAGCGGAAGGTCTAGATGGAGAGCTCAAGCTCTTCATTCTGGGCCCACGGGTGTCACATCACCCAACACATCTTCACAACTAACACCCTTCTCACCAAACAACTAATCTCAACTTACTCATTTTGGGCCTACCACTTACAACTTTATTTCTTTTTATTCAAAATTTCAAATAAACTAAATTCATTTTATTCAAATAATACAAATAACATTTTTTTTAAGTTACAAAATAATTATTAAAACAACAAAAAAATAATAATAAAAAAAAAAATAACTGTAGAAAAATTCATTATACTATAGTAGGGTTCCAGCCCACTTTACAACCAGCCCATTTTCATCCAGCAAAAAAAAAAAAAAAAAATCTCCTTCTTCTTTAATGTGTGGCTGCACACACACTTCCAAATAACACACTACAACAAAACGATACTTGCAAATAAACACACAAACACAAAAACAAAGTTAAGAATCAAAGGAAAAAAAAAAGAAAGAAAAAAAGGGTTGTCAGATGCATTGCCTCGCCGTGCAGACGAAGAGCTCCTTTTCGGCGAGCTACGGCGAGGGTAGGGTAGTGCGGCGGCGAGCTGCGGCGAAGGCCTCCACGTTGGAACGACGAAGCCCTTAAACGCACTGCACCTTCCGCTATTAGGGAATCAAATTTGTAGACATCATCATATCTCTGACGAAATGGGCTAAAGCAAGGGCTCGAACTAGAGTCGGGATGTAGCTTGAGCAATGACTCAATTAATATTAATTTAAAATCGCATAAAAATATATCAATTTAAATTTAGATATAGTTTAAGCTTTTACGTTATAAGCTTTTTCAATGCGTTTCGGCTTATGGAGGTTTATAGCTTATATAAAATCTTTCATAAACCTGTGTGACAAACAAAATTTATTTTATAAACTAGGTTGTTTTAAAACCTTAAGCACTTAAAGTATGTATCGAATATTCCTGAGTTTCAAAGCATTGCGTGTAGATAGTAAACAATCGCAACAAACAAAAAAAACATTAAAAATGTAATTGCACAATTTCATTGTCATTGCTATATATAAAGTTAATTGGTATTTCCATAAAAATGTAGTCACGTGGATCTTTACATTTTGCTTCAAGAGCCATGGCCACCACATCCCCGTCGTCTCTTAATGTCCTTTTGTTTCCATTCATGGCCAAAGGCCACACAATTCCAATCCTACAACTAGCCCGCCTCTTACTTCATCGTAATGCAACAGTTACTATCTTCACCACCCCAGCGAACCACCCTTACATCTCCACCTCACTCTCGGACACATCTACCTCCATCATCTCGTTACCATTTCCAAAAAACATCCCTGGTGTCCCTCCAGGTGTCGAAAGTATGGACAAACTGCCATCTTTGTCCCTTTTCTTTCCTTTTGTATCGTCCACAAAGCTCATGCAACCCGACTTTGAAAAAGCTGTTCAGTCTTTGAAGACGCCAATGACCTTTATGATCACTGACGGCTTCTTTGGCTGGACACTAGAATCAGCTAATAAGTTTAATATCCCACGACTCGTTTATTATGGCATGAGCAACTTTGCCATAACTATTAATCGAGTCATGTCCTACAACAAGCATCTATTTAAAGGAAAGTCGAACAAAGACCTAGTCACCGTACCAGAATTCCCTTGGTTGACGGTAACTAGGGACGAGTTCAACGATGTTTTCAATGGTCGTGACTCAAATAGCCCTTATGCTAAATGGATATTGGACACTGTTCTAGCAACATCAAAAAGTTATGGATTGCTTACCAATAGCTTTTCAGAGCTAGAACCTGTCTTTGTGGAATATTGGAACTCAAAACTAGGACCAAAATCATGGTCAGTGGGACCATTCTGTCTTAGTCATACGGAATTTTTGTCCAGTAAAAAACCATCATGGATGGTTTGGCTGGACAAAAAGTTACAGCTTGGATGTCCAGTTTTATACGTGGCTTTCGGATCACAATCTGAGATATCTCAAGACCAAATTGATGAAATAAAGATCGGTCTTGAGAAATCTGAAGTCAGTTTCTTGTGGGTAATGAGAAGAAGCGAAAACGGAGTCTATCCTACTTTGGATGACGGGTTTGAGGAGAGAGTGAAGGAGAAGGGAATTGTGGTTCGAGAATGGGTGAATCAAAGGGAGATACTAGAGCATGAAATTGTGAAAGGGTTTGTGAGTCATTGTGGATGGAACTCAGTGTTGGAGAGTATATGTGCGGGCGTGCCTATTCTTGCATGGCCTTTGTCGGCCGAGCAACCGCTGAATGCAAAATTCGTGGTGGATGAAATCAAGATTGGTGTGAGGGTGGAAACATGTGATGGTACTGTTAATGGGTTTGTGAAGGGTGAAGGTTTGGAAAAGAAGGTGAAGGAGTTGATGGAAGGCGAAAAAGGGAAAGAGGTGCGGAAGAAGGTGGCGGAGATTAGTAGGACCGCTGCGAAGGCGGTGGAAGAAGGTGGTTCATCATGGCAATGTTTAAATGAGCTCATTGATGAACTTCAAAATAAATCAAAAACATCTTAAATTCTACTCTTTGTAAGTTAGTGTATAAATAAGGTGGTTGGCCGGATCGAGCTTGTCTCAGCGACATGTGTACGTATCACTAGTACATGAACTCTAGCTTAACTATTCGCATTAATATATTATATATGTTTTTCATACGTGCATATAGTTTTTAAGGAAATAATTAAGACACTGACAGAATGCAAAGCCATGAAAATTAGTTGCAGGTGCAGAGGCGAAGCCACGATTTGAGGTTAAGGGGGCCGGATTTCAATGCAAAATATTCACGATATAAACAGAACAATGTATAATTCGCAAAATACAAAGTATCTTTAAAGTAGAACAACACATATTTTTAACAAACACACAGGCTCTACTGAAAAACTCTTCAAAATGTTGTTACGACCTGAGTAGTAATATGTTGTGTCATGAACTAAGCCGCTAGTACCACATAATTAGTCTGGGCATAAACATAGAAGCTGAATATCGATACAAGATTCAGTTCTGTTTTGATGCTAGTTCCCTTAACTTTACCATATATTCAGTAATATATTGACTTACAAATTTAATGTGAACCACTTATTTTAGTAAAATAATTTAAACCAACGTGAATCTACTTTGAAAAAATTGATAACAAAAACTAAAGAACGATATATCTGATCGTCTGACATCAATATAATATGCGAAAGATGATGGAAAGAAATCATCAGAAAGTATCAAATTAAAAGCATCTGGTATTAAAAATTGACAAAGTGAGATTAGGAGGGGCTCGCTATGTTGTATATACTAGTATTATTTGTCTTTGTGGACTTTGGCTATTTTGTACAAGTAGACCGGGCTTATTGGAGGGGGCCTAGCACCCGCTAGTCACCCCTTTCCTTCCGCCCCTGCAAGGATGGGAACTAAAACATGTATGAAATGTGTCCGAGGCTGTCATATTATTGAAAAATAGCACAACTCGATCTCTGGTTGAGAATTAATATTGAGATAAAATGAAGTTTTAATTAATTTGGTTTTGTCACATAGCTGGTCGGAAGAGAAAGTCTCAAAGTCATCTGCTCGTCAATACATATCGTGTAACAAAACGATCTGTGAAGTGTGCAACATGTCGAAAGTTATTGTCTTTCTTTCTCAATAACTATCTAACTGGCTTTGGTGATTGTTATCGTCCAATATCAGTTACTATCTACTAGTTATAATACCCGTGCACGCACGTGTTTTTTCAGAAAAATTTAATTATATAGTATTATCGTTTAAAAACATAAAATCTTATGTATATTTTAAAAAGTTAAAGTATCAACATGTGCGAAAGTAAGAAAAATAGTTAGCATAAATTGTAAATATAACCGTGGCATCGACCTTGTATTAGATTCTTGAGCGTGTCTCTTTATAATGTTAGTGAGCCAAAGGTTCTTTGATCACATGAGTTTACACATAAATCAAATTTATTTTAAAATTTTTGTTTACTATATGGATATATAAGAATTTACTCGTGAAAATTATGATATAAGTACAACTAATAAGTATGCAAGAGTTTTTCATTATGTATTAATATCAATTAATATTTTGTAAAAAATTTATTTAATGAAAGATTTAACTTTTTTTTAGCTGACATAGATGTTAATGTTGAGGTTGATGTTGTTGTTTAACTTTAACTAATATCATGTTGTACAAAATGTGCGAGTTTAGTAGCACATGATGAGCGTTGATAAAGTTAAAATATACTACGGAAACTTTTTAAAAATGTTTTTCCGGATATCCATATATAAACTTTAAATAATAATTACAAGAGTCGTTATAAGTACAATCGCTTATATTTATTTTCATATCACAGTAACTCGTACTTTACCATTTGATATTTATACTACATATAAAGGAAAAAGAGTCAAAGTGGAAAAGTGAAAAGTCAATAGTGTTGAAATGTTGAAATGTTGAAATCTTATTAAAGGAAATTATGAATGTAATTAATATTATTATTAAAACACCCCATTACTTAAAAGTACAATGATTTATTCACATTGTACAACCAAATTAAATACAACCAATTAAAACACAAACCGGGTTGACCCGGGACGCTTCAAACCCGACGGGTTGAGCCGGTTTAATTTGACCCATTTTCGACCCAACCTAGAAAGTTGACCCGATTTAAATCGAACTATTTTTCAACCGGAATGGTTCAACCGGTTGAACCACCCGCGTCGAACCGGGTTTCAAAACACTATCCATTACTTAAAAGTACAATAATTTATTCACATTGTACAGCCAATTAAAAACATATCTATCAAATTAAATACAATAAATTAAAACAAAAACCGGGTTGACCCGGGACACTTCAAACCCGGACGGGTTGAACCAGTTTAATTTGAACCGTTTTCGACCCAACCTAGCAAGTTGACCCGGTTTAAATCGATCAATTTTTTGCTTGGAACGGTTCAACCGGTTGAACCACCCGGGTTGAACCAGGTTTCAAAACATTATGTTAAATTTCCAAATCTTCAAACTTTTATTGTTTTTCGGTTCAAGCGGTTGTACAACCAAATTAAATACAACCAATTAAAACACAAACTTCAAACCCGACGGGTTGAGCCGGTTTAATTTGACCCATTTTCGACCCAACCTAGAAAGTTGACCCGATTTAAATCGACCTATTTTTCAACCGGAACGGTTCAACCGGTTGAACCACCCGGGTCGAACCGGGTTTCAAAACATTATTCATTACTTAAAAGTACAATAATTTATTCACATTGTACAGCTAACTAAAAACATATCTATCAAATTAAATACAATCAATTAAAACAAAAACCGGGTTGACCCGGGACACTTCAAACCCGGACGGGTTGAACCAGTTTAATTTGAACCGTTTTCGACCCAACCTAGCAAGTTGACCCGGTTTAAATCGATCCATTTTTTGCTTGGAACGGTTCAACCGGTTGAACCACCCGGGTTGAACCAGGTTTCAAAACATTATGTTAAATTTCCAAATCTTCAAACTTTTATTGTTTTTCGTTTATAACCTATAAACTTTTTTTATCAATAAACTATGTGTCGCTATAAAATCCCGTTGCTATGCACGGGTACTCGTCTAGTTTATATCACAGTTAATAATAATTTAACTGAATTTAATATTCAAACCCGTGTACATATAGATTAAACTTTTAAATAAGATATCATGAGTTCTTATTCATATTTAACGTACATAGTAAAAAGATATTTTAATAGTTGAAAGTTTAAAACTAATATTTATTTTAAAAGTATTTAACGTATATTAAAATTAATTCGTACATTTACAAAATTTTGTAAGTTTAATTGATGGAAGTATCAAACCGAAACTAATACTCATGTAATTGTAAACAAATTTCATATTATAAATTGTATGGGGCATAAAGTGTAAGGGGTTATTTGTTTATTATCTAAAGTTATCAAAAAACATGGAGATTTATAAATTTACACTTAACTCCATATAATATATTTAAAATTCAACCACCAATGTTTTATTAATTACCTCCTCTTTTTTTAAGTTTTTATTTTCATAAATTTGACACATATATTTTTATGTGTTTTTTTCCGCAATCAAATTCTCCACCAAATTTATTAAAGTTTGACCAAAATCAATTCAATTTTGACTTTTTATTGGCCAATCATATTGCTCGATTTCGCATATGTGTCAAAATCGAGCATTCCTATTGGTCCAATTTTTTTTCCACCAAGATTATTCTGTCAAAAAAAACTCCGAAATGATGTAATTCTTTTATTATATAAAAGATTGGTCCTTGGTGATTAGTGTAATGTATAAATACGTAATTTCTATCGACAAACTACCATACCCGCACAGTCTTTCCTTTTGCACTACTAGAAAAGATGCAATTGCCAACGGAAATTTTCAACCGAATCAAATCCGTCGCTGATTAATACATTAGCAACAAACTTAACAACGAAAAAAAGCAACGAGCATATTTATAGAACATAGCAACGGATATCAGATGCTAAAACCATTGTTATCAAATTTACCTCTATTTGCAAAATGAGCTAATGTAAAAATTCGATAGCAACGAACTATTTTGAATTTTCACGGGTAAAATGCTAAAATTTTATGATACGACACGTTGACGTTGTATCGAGATAGGGCATCACTGTTGGATCATAATGTTATAGAAGCAAAAGTTAGGATAGTTTAGTGTAATTTTATATTATGTATTCTGTAAGTTTCGGTATAAACCGACCCATTGTATTGGGCTGGGTTTATTAGTAACGGTATAAACTATTTAGAAGTTAGGTTATAACGTTTAGAAGGATTATGACGTTTACAGAATCGGTATATCCCTTTGTGAAAGCACCGATTCAATTAATATAAATAGGACATGATTTCTGTAAACAAACATCAGTTGTATTCAATAAAAAGTCGATCAACACAATATTCAGTTTGAAGAAACCAACAAGTGGTATCAAGAGCACGTTCGATTCCGGGAAGCAAAGTACGACGAACGAGTATACAGAATATCAACCAGGAAGAAGGAAAAAGAAACAGTTACCTGTTATCATTCGATCAAGGACCCAGAAATCGAACAACACAGAACGAACAAGCGAGTACGACTCTGAATTGAGGAAGAACAATCAGAAAAGTCATAAAGATAACATTCTTTTACCTTTTTTCTTTTAAGTATTTCTTTTCAATTTAATATATAAAATTGATTAGAAATTAGCAAGATAGAATCCAAAAACCTTAGTGGTACAAATCCTTCGTGGAACAAACCTCCGTGGTACAGTCCTTCGTGGAACAAACCTTCGTGGTAAAACCTTTGTGGTGTTAACCTGTGTGGTACGATCAAGTAAGAAAAAGGAAAACCTGTGTGGTACAAGCAAGACGGAAGTATGACGGGCAAAGAAGATAAGAAGGAGGAAAGCACGTTCGGGTCAAACCGTGAGCAAGGAAACATATCCCTTCAGTGCCCAAAACTAACTGAATCAAATTACACCCAGTGGGCAATTCTGATGGAAACGATTTTAAAGGCTTTTTGTCTTTGGGAAGCTATTGATTCAACAGAAAAGGTGGATGAAAAGAAGGCACATACAATGAAAGCAATGATCTTCCAAACGTTACCAGGAGATATTTTAATGCAAGTTGCGCAATACGAAAATGCAAAGGAAGTATGGGATGCGATCGAAGTTCTATATCTTGGAGCAGATCTCGTTCAAAAGGCACGACTACAAACTTTAAGGAGCGAATTTGAAACCTTGAAGATGAAAGAAAATGAAACCATAAGTGACTTCTCTGGAAGGTTGGGCAGTATAAGGGCAAGGTTTAAAAACCTTGGTTCGACACTCAAAGATAAGACAATTGTCAGGAAGTTACTAAATTCGGTTCCAAAGAAGTTTTTACCGATCGTGGCAACCATTGAACAATACTCAGAAATAGATACCATGCTATTCGAAGAAGCCATTGGAAGAATAACAGCATTTGAAGAACGTATTAAGAGTACTGATGAACCAGAAGAGTATGATCCAAGCAAATTACTGTTAGCAAGTACAAATAATTCTGGAAACAGCCATGGTAGAGGACGTGGAAGAGGAACAGGACATGGAAGAAGTGCTGGTCAAACAAGCAATGACAAGAGCAGATTCAAATGCTATGAATGTGGTGAATATGGTCATTTCGCATACGAATGTACAAAGCGAAGGGACAAAGAGAAAGAAAAGGAAGAAGAGGCACATCTCGTGTGGGATGATGAAGAACCATCACTACTGTAAAGACAAGTCAAGTAAAGAAGACTCGATTTGCGTCTATAACATTAGGGGGTGAATGTTGGACCATAATGTTATAGAAGCAAAAGTTAGGGTAGTTTAGTGTAATTTTATATTATGTATTCTGTAAGTTTCGGTATAAACCGACCCATTGTATTGGGCTGGTTTTATTAGTAACGGTATAAACCGTTTAGAAGTTAGGTTATAACGTTTAGAAGGATTATGACGTTTACAGAATCGGTATATCCCTTTGTGAAAGCACCGATTCAATAAGTATAAATAGGACATGATTTCTGTAAACAAACATCAGTTGTATTCAATAAAAAGTCGATCAATACAATATTCAGTTTGAAGAAACCAACAATTATTTCAAGTGGGTGCAAGCTCCTTAAGAATATTAGAGAAGAGAAGAGAAGAGAATTATTTGTTTGACATGACTAAGAGTTCATTCATTTAAATGTCTCGGTATTTATAACCTAACAATGATAACATTTAACCTAACAATGACAATGGGCTTAGCCCACGACAAACACGACCTAACAATTAACATAACTTAGCCCAAGCCATAATCCTTATGCCATACAGGACTAGACATGACCCAAGCGGACATAACATTCCTCTCTCCTTCAAAGTCACCTTGTCCTCAAGATGTTGCTTTGAACGATCGTGACTCTCGGATCCCATGCTCTTTGTTGACTCCCTTTTGCTGACACCAAGTACAAGTAGTAGTCATTAGGCTCCCATATCATGTTGTTTAACATCTTCATGCATGCTCCTGTACCCATCTTGTGATTGCATGTGTTGCAAACATTCCTGGTCACAAGTCTCCCACAAACATGAGGATCTACCTTAATATTGATACTAGTGCAGTGATAGGTTCCTCCAAGCAGCCCCATGATTCATTAAGTAGGTGTTTATCCACACTGTTATCGTTAAATTCAGATCACCGCGCCTTTTTTATTTTCTTTTATTACCATCGTAACACTCAACTTTTATTCTTGCCTCTCCCACAATGAGATATTTATTTGTCTTTTTCTCCACAGTCGTGCATGACTCAACATGATTAGGCAGCAACAAATGATTTGTATCATCATTAATTGGTGTACATTGAGTTGGTTTTGTCGGTACCATAGCGCTACTTAGGGCTGAGCAAACGGACCGGATGGACCGGACGACCGACAAAACCGACCGGACCGGACCGGACCGGACCGACCACATTCGGTCCGGTCCTCGGTCTAAGCTTTTTGGCTAATTCGGTCCTCGGTCCTGTCGGTCCGGTCCGGTCAGGACCGACCAAAAATCCGAAAAAACTTGCCAAATATTGCCTAATTGGACCG
>LBNU01037728.1:2761-22490 GCA_014162995.1 Artemisia annua
TTATTATTATTATTATTATTATTATTATTATTATTATTATTATTATTATTATTATTATTATTTTTATTTTTTTAAACGTATAATTAAGTTGGTTAAATCCGTAACTTGCAAATATTGCGATTCATATTAGTCGATATCTGTTTCATAGCACGTTTGACATGTAGCATGTTGTCTATAAAACTGTCACGAATGTAATGACAATTACGTCGTACCTATATGTCACATACATTATCAACTCAACAACGCTAAAATAAGCCGAAAAAATTAACATGTTCATTAGAATCAAACACAATAACATCAAATGACACAAATATAAAAGCAAACAGTTATACATATATATATATATTCCCATTAGATTTTGCTGCGGGCAAAACATGTTTTTTTCAGCCGCTTCAGCCTTACAAACCAACCTACGTATCCCCAAAAAATTTAGTAATAGTAATACTTTTCCAAGCATGTCACTCAGTCCTCCATCTTTAGCAACATTAGCATTTTCACCCCCTGATTTAAAAAAGGTAACACCCCACTAACAAAAATAGTCAACAACAACAAAAAGAGTAATTAAAAGGGGAACTTAATATCCGCCAGAATGTTGGATCCTGTTTTACACTCGGAAATTCTTTCCAGTGAATGTTTGGCCGAATTGCCAACCCGCAGGAACGATGTTCCACGACGTGGAAGTGCGACGGTCACTTCCTGTGACCCGGAAAGATAACTTTTGACCAACGAGTACTGCGTTTGATTGCCAGTTTTGACCCCAGTTACGACTCATGGACATCCAGCCAGTTTTTGTGCCTTTGACCCATACATGTTGGATATCTCCTGCTCCCGCTACGTTGCTGATTAAAACTAAGTTGAAGTAACGATGACCGTTGATTGTGAACCTTATTCCACCTGATTTTCGGCAAGGTACCCTATGTATATAAAACACAAACATCAAGGTCATTTTTCTCATTTCAAAAATAAAACACATAAAACAATGCCGTTTAGTTGAAATAGTAATTTTGTTCACACTCTATGCATAGTGTTTCGGTCATTATAGTTTAATATGTAAGGTGAAAGACAACAATCAATTTTTATTTAATTTGTGCTAGCTCTATATGTGCATTATACTTTAATCCGCAACTTAGCAAAATGTTTCTTGTTAGCTTAGATGATTCGTACAATTACCACTTTTGGCATAAAAATGATAAAAAAACGAAACAAATTGGTTAAGAGGCGTTTCTTTTCCACTTAATGAGTAGGCTCAAACTATTATTTCATCTTAATGTGGAGGTCCACAAAAAGCCATTTCTCTCAATTAAGTGGCTAATATACGTAATTACCAATTTTGTACTAACGTAAAAATAGGAATGACCAAATGTCTTCTGCTAATTTACCTGCGATAAGAAACAGGGACAATGCCAGCACGATACTCAGCGATTTTAAGAAACATGGGCATTGCGAGATCAAAATGAGTTCTAGGAGGGTTACACCATCCACCATTGTCATTAGGTAGAGCAAAATTAGGAGGGCAAAAGTTTGTAGCAGTGATGAAAATAGATGGGCTGCCAGGGTGGCACCACCTCGGGTCTTGATTACACTTAATTTCAAAGCAAGCACCGCAGCTAAACCCCTTGTTGAACAAAGCCGTGCTCAGCGCGGCTGTGTTCACACCATAGCCTTGGCTATACAAGTTTCCATAACCACAAGCACCTCCTAAAAACAATAAAAGTGGAAATGTAGATTATTGTAAGATACAAAGGTGTATAAAAAATGTCTCTTAAATAAAGTGAATGCTTTTACTATTAGAAAGGTCTATTAGATTATTGTAGATTAATACTAGCTTTTAGTTAAGTGACCCGGCTAAAACTCTAACTCAGACAGTGATGGATTTAAGATTTTCTTTTTAATACGGTCACTATTAAAAAGAAAATCTTAAATCTTTTGTAATCCTAGCTCCTTGCTAGCTTTTAATAATATGCAGCCATTCAAAAACAATACGGGAACTATTAGCGACAAATGCAATATATGTTCGTAATGTTGCATGTATATTTTATTCTAATAAATGTAACTTTCTTCTTGAAATAAAATGTAACTAGGGACATTTGGTCGATATTGTACATGTATAACTTCCCCTAGTGAACAAATTGTTCGATATTAGATAATGTGAGGTAAATGTGAACATACCCATGGTACCAGAAGCATCACTACCACCATAGAATGTAGCATGAGCACCTTGCCATGCACCACCACCATAGTTTCCGGGGATTCGGGCATCGGTGACCGAGAAAATAGAGACAATGATGAGGAAAATGCCGATGTGAACACCCATTTTTGGTCTGGTAGAAGACAAGTGAAGTGTGTTGTGGTGGGAATGAAGTGAAATGTGAGGTTGTATTTATGGAGGAAATTCTGGTTGATTTTGTCATAAAGTTAATGGATAATTAAATTCCTACCTTTTTTTTTCTTGGTTGCTCAAGTCCTTTTCACACTAACTATACATATTTTGACCTCATTTTCTTTATTTATTTTGAGTGAAATTTGATATTTTAAGTTATCTATAACGGAAAAAACAATCTATTACAATTTGTGTATATTTGTTCAAAATTGGTTTGTGTTTAGTTATAGTGTTTGTCTAAGACTAGCCGATAACATAATTCTCGGTGTGTAAATAGTTTTTGGTAGCGGTCAGTCATTACTACATATGTTTGGTAGACGAGTTGGAGGTGAAGTGAAATCTGATGTTGATTGAGTAATGAGTTGGCAAGATATTTGGTATAGTCGAGTTGGAGGTGCAGTGAAAATCTGAGTGGCATTGATGTTGATCATCTCTACTACTAGTCTTAGACGCTTGGCATTTGTTAATCCAACGACATCTTCCAATCACGACATAATCTCGGTATGTAAGTAGATACGCCTCTGATCTAACATCAAAATATTCAAACTTCATAGTAGAATTTTTAATTTTCAAAAGCATTAAGGCATTAATATGTGAGCGGGAATGAAAAGTAAAATACACCAACGTTTCCAGTAAAAAAAAAAGGTTCTAGGAAACCATTTTCACTCGATTGGATTCATACGACAAAACATCCGTACAGTTTATGAGCTGTCGGTACAAATATTCAATACTAGTAATTATTTCTGGTCGGCTTAAGTGCTTAACATAGGATACTTACCGCCAAAATCCATGCAAATTTACACTACTTTCCATTTATATCAAAAGCATGTCATGCATTAAACATACGTACTTGTTGCAATGAATTCAGTACGATGTTTAGGTTTAAAGTTAAAAATTGGAGGGAATGGAGCCGTGACTAACGGCCATGATTAGAGGTTCGTGGGATTAGATGGTGAACTCATGATTAACTAGCTTTTCTAATTGTTAGATTCTTAATATCAATGAATATTTTGTGTGAATATCATTGAATCTCTCATTCAATGTTGGATTATTGTTCAAAACAATGTTTAAATTTGTAATTTGAATTCGCAATTACGCGCGTCTTTAGTGGTTGTGTTACATAATTACTTCTTTACACTATTGATTTTTTTTTTAATGATAACCTAATATAATTGATTGAATCGTGTATAATTTATTTTTCAAACAAAGTATTTTGAACCTAATATTTATGGGTTATACGAAATCTCTATTAAAAAGAGAAAATCAATGCACTCTGATTTTATATACGAAAGACAGAGCAAAACATAAAGAATCGTGATTTTCTTGAGTACAAAACGTGACCAATTAATATGCTATTGGCAATGGAATTTGATAATCAATGTCGCTTAAAAGTGGTTGGCCAACAATGGTTATAAATTATGGCAAACAGATATGCCGGTTATGTTTTGGTGAAAAAAAAACTGTAAATCGGTTCATGAAAAACCATAAGAATTTCCCCTTGAACCCAATAAATGGCACTTTCCGTTTATCCTGCAAGGGGGAACCCTTGACCCCGGATATTAATCTTTCAAGTTGTTTCTATTTGTAGGGGTGTGCCCAATTGCACATGGTGTGCATTGTGCAAATTCTAACATGTATTCAAGCTTAATAGGGAATTTAAGTGGTCTCTAATAAGTCAAAATCACGAATAGTTACGTAAAATAGTTGATAAGAATACGTCAAAACTCAAAAGTATTTCATGCCAATTTTTTCTTAATCTAATTTTTTGCCAATTTACTAAAGATAATTGACTATATTTAGGGTAAGGAGTGGGTCCTAGTGTTTACCATGATCAGTGGCTTCATTTGCGCAAGCCTTTGATTTCAAGCATGAGAAAACATCACTCGCGCCCACGCACTTCTCGAGCCTCACGCGTCAATTTCCACTTTTCCCTTTTTTGATAATTTGCCCCCGCACTTAACTCCATTTAACAAAAACAACTCTTAAATAAATACTAAACCCAAAAGGATTTGTCAATTACATATAGGTTCCCCGTTATAACTTTTTCTTGCATATTGATTTTATTGGAATTGATGTTTGTTTATCATTAATCAATAACAATTAACGTATATAAAGGAAATACAAAGTTTGGAAAGTAAGCTAACTAGGTAATGGGCTAAGCCCTTACAAAAGATAATCGGGCCTAACAATAAACTTAATAATATTGTCTAATACTCCCCCGCAGTTTGAGCGGGAGGTCTTCGAACGTTCAAACTGGAGCGAAACTCGAGAAATAAAGCACTTGGAAGGCCCTTGGTAAAGATATCAGCATACTGAAATCGCGAAGAAACATGAAGAACACGAACTTGTCCAGAAGCCACAAAATCACGAACAAAATGTATGTCTATCTCAATGTGTTTTGTGCGTTGATGTTGAACCGGGTTAGTAGAAAGATAAACAGCACTCACATTATCACAGTAAACCAGTGTAGCAGTAAAAAGTGGAGCATGAAGTTCATGTAAGAGATTTCGTATCCACGCAGTCTCAGCAACAACATTAGCAACGCCCCAATATTCAGCCTCTGCACTAGAACGAGATAAAGTAACCTGTCATTTAGCAGACCATGACAGTAGATTATNCAAAATCACGAACAAAATGTATGTCTATCTCAATGTGTTTTGTGCGTTGATGTTGAACCGGGTTAGTAGAAAGATAAACAGCACTCACATTATCACAGTAAACCAGTGTAGCAGTAAAAAGTGGAGCATGAAGTTCATGTAAGAGATTTCGTATCCACGCAGTCTCAGCAACAACATTAGCAACGCCCCAATATTCAGCCTCTGCACTAGAACGAGATAAAGTAACCTGTCATTTAGCAGACCATGACAGTAGATTATCCCCAAGAAAAACACAATACCTAGAAGTGGACCGTCGGGTGACTGGGCAACCTGCCCAGTCAGCATCAGTATAAGCAGTAAGCTGAGATGTAGATGATACATGAAGTTGAAGGCCATGATCAACAGTACCGCGCACATAGCGTAAAATACGCTTTAAAGCAGCCAAATGTGGTTCCCGTGGATCATGCATGTGAAGACAAACCTGCTGAACTACGTAAGAAATGTTAGGCCTAGTAAATGTGAGATACTGAAGTGCACCAGCTAAGCTACGATATAGTGTAGGATCACTGGCAGGATCACCATCAGCTCCTAATTTAGATTCAGTATCCACAGGAGTCCTGCATGGATTACACTTCTGCATATGTGCACGCTCAAGAATTTCCTCAGCATATGCAGTATGGGATAAAAATAAACCTGTTGATGACCGCTGAGCAGAAATGCCAAGAAAATAATTCAACGAACCAAGGTCCGTCATAGCAAACTCACCATGTAGTGAAGCAATAATCTGCTGTAAGAAAGCTTGAGACGAAGCTGTAAGTATGATATCATCCACGTAAAGCAGCAAGTAAGCAATGTCAGAACCGCGATGAAATATAAATAAAGAAGAGTCAGTTTTACTGTGCTGAAAACCAACTCGAGTAGCATAACCAGCAAAGCGCTGAAACCAAGCTCGCGGGGCTTGCTTAAGCCCATATAAAGAACGCTGTAGATGACACACATAATCAGGTCTCTGAGGATCCACAAACCCAGGAGGTTGATGCATATAAACCATCTCAGATAAATGGCCATGAAGAAAAGCATTCTTCACGTCCAGTTGATGAATAGGCCAGTCACGAGAAATCGCAAGACTCAAAACAGTACGAATGGTAGCTGGTTTAACCACCGGACTAAATGTCTCGTCACAATCAATACCCTGCTGTTGACTGCGTCCATTGTCAACAAGACGAGCCTTATACCTGCTTAACGAGCCATCTGCATGAAACTTATGTTTGAAAAGCCACATAGAACGAACAACATTAACGTTAGCTGGACGGGGTACAACCATATTGGAATTGATGTTTGCTTATCATTAATCAATAACAATTAACGTATATAAAGGAAATACAAAGCTTGGAAAGTAAGCTAACTAGGTAATGGGCGAAGCCCTTACAAAAGATAATCGGGCCTAACAATAAACTTAATAATATTGTCTAATAGATTTGACATCCTTTTCCATAGTGAATTCGTACGTAAATGAAATGTATAGAAAATAGGAGTTTTACGATTATGCATTTGTTAGCTATGAAATGGAAAACAACATACAATGTGAGCTGGATTAAATATGTGTTATTGGTGTTTCGACTGATGATCTAGCGAATTAGAAATGTCATTCCATCTATCTTATCTTTTTTTTTTTGAACGGCTTAAAATATATAAGGAGACTTCTAGCAAGAAACTAGAAGCTCAAAAAACAAAACAAGTCAAGATACAGACATTAGACAAAACAAAAGACGCTCGAGAGCTTTAACTGCGAGGATAGCAAAAGGGATGAAAAAAATCCCCACCTATGGAGGCCGAGCCACCGGTTTTCACTCCGGGGGTGTTTTTGATGCCATCCTAAACAAGCCTCGAAATAAAGAAAAGAATGCATAAATAAAACAAACATAAGAGACACCACGAACCAGCATAGCACGAAGCAACCATCAACTCAAAGCATTACTCGAAACCAACAAAGGGGACTTGAGCCAATCAGTCCAACTGCAAGTCATACGACCTCTATGATGAAGCCACGAGAAGGTAAAAGATCGAATGTTATCATAAATGACATTCCTCTTGAAAGGATGATGACCAAAAATGTTGCTGTTACGAAACCTCCAAAGCCACCACAAAGTACCAGCAAAAATAACATATAAACGCCTTTTACTCTCTTTAGACGCCTGCCAAGAGTCAAACCAAACTTTCCAATGATCGTACGAATCGCAAGAAGGAAACGAAACGTCACACCAATTACGAACCGAATTCCAAATGACTTTAGCATTATTACAGCCGAAAAATATGTGATTGGAAGACTCCACATTAGCATTGCATAAAGGGCAACCAATAGAAGGAATATCAATCCCACGGGAGGAAAGATTAAGCCTATGAGGAAGACGATCCAACATGAAGCGCCACATAAAAATATTAACCTTACGAGGGATACACTTTTCCCATTGAGTCGGACAATCCAAAGCAGGAAGAGAGTGATTATCAATAAGGTGTCGAGTAGAACTAACAGAAAACATACCATCAGTAGCTAAAGTCCAGAAACAAACATCACGATCAGAGGAAAGATCGAAGGGGGTAATTTCGTTGATCATGTCAGAAAGATAAGCAGCATTACGAGCTCCCATAAAGGAGCGAGACCAATTCCATGTCCATTGATTGTCAATGAAACGATCTGATATGAGGCAGTCCTTATCTTGGTCAAGACGAAAGAGCCTGTTATAACGAAGATACAAAGGAGAATTACCGGTCCAAAGATCTTTCCAAAAGCGAATCGACGAACCACAACCAACCCGAAATCTAATAGAATCATTAGGAAGAATCACATCTGAATGAAGAAAATTAGAGGATCCCACAATCTTGGACCATATACCATTTGAAGAAGAAACATCAAGACCAAAACCACCCTCTTGACCATGAAAAGCTTTAATAACTTTAACCCATAAAGTGTTTGCATTAGAGATCATCCTCCAACGCCATTTTTGGAGAAGAGCTAAGTTAAAAGATTTCAAGCTTCCAATGCCTAGCCCTCCTTTGACATGAGAAGCAAGGACATTAGGCCATTTAACCCAAGCTAATTTGCGAGAGTCGTGTGTGCCTCCCCAAAAGAAAATGGCACGCTTTTTTTCAAGCAGCTTCAAGACTACATCCGGCACTTTGAAAATAGAAAGATAGTAAATCCCAAGGCTTCCAAGAACCGATTTAATTAAAGTGAGGCGCCCTCCGATAGAGAGAAGATTGGCTTTCCATTTCGAAAGTCTAGCATCAAATCTATCAAGGAGGGTCTTCCAGTTAACCGTGAGATTCATGTTAGCTCCAATAGGAAGACCAAGATAAATGAAAGGGAAAGCACCCGGAGAGCACCCAGTATTGTTGGCCATAGAATGAACCTCATTATCCGAAACACCAACACCATAGACATTGGATTTATGGATGTTGATTTTAAGACCCGAAGCAAGATAGAACACATGAAAAATACGAATAATGTTCTCCATATCAAGAGTGTTCCATTCTGTAGTGATAACAACGTCATCGGCATAAAACATATGTGATAGCTTAATATTTGAGGAGCCTATTTTGAGACCGTGAATCAGACCAGAATGACGAGCTTCCATTAAAGACATATGAAGCCCCTCCATAATTAAGATAGATCATACGGATTAATGTTTTTGAGATACATTAGCCGGAATATATTTACTTTGTTCACCTTCTAAAAACTTTAAAAAAATTAAAATAAAAAGGAAAATGGAAGGGTGAATTTCTAACATTAAAGGGGGTACAGTCTCAGCTCCTTAGTCCAATGCATGCATATTGATGATGAGTAGTTAGTTGTTGGCCTACAAGTTTCCCTTCCTGATTGCAATCATATGAGCAAAGAATTACAAAGAAACAAGGAACATGTTACATATGACTCATTATGAAATCTTAACATATCAATCGAACCAAACCATAATGACTCATTATGAAGGTTATGAGATTGGTTTAAAATGATTGTTGTTTATACTTGGAGTGTATATATGAACAACAAGGGAAGGAGACAACTTGAAAGATTAATACCCCCACATGCATATATCATATGATCTTTGTTTTAATGTTTTATCATGTACATTTACCTATTTAACCCGCCTATAAAGAATGATGGCTTCTGTCTCTATGCTAGGATGGAATGTCTTTTATAGTTTTATTACTCAATACACACCATGTGCAATTGGGCACACCCCTACAAATAGAGAACACTTGCTTCAAACTAACGAGTGTCCTGCACCAATAAAACGCAAAGGGGTATATAAAGTGTCATACATGATGTTAGCATGACGTGATATTCTTAATAATGAAAGCATGATCTTCGGCATAGTCGCATGCAACCTTTATAACTTTTTTTTTTTTTTTTGTTGTTGTTGACAATTTTCTAGTTTAGGGACATCCATAACCGTGAAAATTATAGCTAGGGAGTACTTTATTCGTGACAAAATCATCATTTGTTTTTTTATTGCAATTGTATTTTAACAATGTGGTCTTTAGAGAATTAGGTGTAGTGGCTTGAGCCAAAGACATTTTTGAGTGTCATATTATGTCGTCTCAACAAAATATCTTTTTTCACTCACACACCCAAAACCTTCCCTCATAACTCACGCAAAAACACCCCGTTTGAGACCTACTATACCCAATTAAAACACAAAATCTAATTAAACCAAAACCGTCCTTTTGGCTCAATGGGTTATAATGGCTTGGTTATGGTTTGGTGTCACGTTGGATGATGCATAGGTGCAGGCTACCATACCCGATGCTCTTAATTTACATTTATAATAGATATGATATTTCATCATACACACTTATTCACACATCCTCTTACTTATTCTCACAAAGCTTATATGCAAATCACTATTAAAAGATAACACACAGTTTAAATGACAGTTAACGTGTGGGATGTGTGTTAATCCAGTGTATGATTTCTAGCAAGTTTTAAATTTATTATGGTCGACTAACTTATAGACTAACACTTACCGGGCAGTGTACCCGATCAGTTATAGCTAGTTATTGCTAAGTATGGGTTGTTCGCAAGGAGTGAGTGAACTAAAGCTATATCTAAATGTATTCTAATTTTCTATCCTAACTATTAAAACATGGGTTCAATGACACAGTTTGATTTTACTAATTAACTACTTAATTAAATTAAGAAATGCACGTAAATAATGATAGTGATGGTAAGGTCGAGATCTTATGATAGGAAAACGTGCTAGTCAAGTTCATTGTATCAAGTCAAGTAATTCATCTACAAGTGCAATGACTAAATGCTACTTTCGTTGGTGAGTTAGGGAATGTAAACTGAGACTCGAGGAGCATGGATTCGGCTTGGTGAATACATTCCCTATCTATGGTAGACTAGGCTAGATGGTCACGGCTACTTAGCCCTATGCATATCCGTACTTAACCCGATGGTCACAATGTTAATAAGCAACAAGCACACATAAAGTGTTTCAACTATTAGGTATAATCTATCTTAGCGATCACATATAAATGAGACTAGCTAAACCCTCGTGAATGGTCATCTATAAGGGTTCTCACGCTAACTTACTTGCCTTAGTTATATATTGACTAACCTAGGGATGCGGTCGGCCTCTAGTCCTAATGGCAACCACCGTGAAGCTATGTTATCACACATACCAACCATTATGATACGGATCATAAATCACAGAGATTAATCTATAACCTATAATCTAGACAATAGCTAACCTACTTCAAGCAAGCAAACATACGCAATGGGCACGATAGACATAAGTAATATCCAATGAAAATGCATATAATCAAAGTAAATGAATCAAAATAACAAGATAGTCATAAACTTGGCTAACACATAAGGGTGTTAGCCCATAATCTCAGTAGCACAATACAAAGTATGAATCAAAGCTAAACGAATAGAATTCATAATGAAATCGATAGGATAACTAAATGATACTCGAAATGCCCTCCTGGCGAGTCATGGTGCTTTCTGGCCTTCCTTACTCTCCTAAATCGTGTGTGAATGTTTTGGTGTAAAGTGAAATGCTTTGAAAGTCGTGAATGAGCCCTCTATTTATAGTTTTCTGTCAATGGGTCGATACGCCGTATCCATCATCCTCGATACAACGTATTGGGCGTATTTAGCGTGGGCTCCACTCATAAAATATTATGAGATAATAATTAGTTGCCATTGTATACGGTGTATTGGTAGAAATGCATACGCCGTATTCTTCAGTTTCCTGTCTTGGGTCTTCAAAGGCTAAACTTCCTTATACGACGTATCTCTAAGCCTAGATATGCCATATTCTTCTGTTGACTGCATTCTTCATCTATGGACCAAGTTTCATATACGACGTATATCCATATATAGATACGCCATATTCTTCAAAATCAGGTAAGGTGTTGGATTTCTTCTAAGTATAAGGATATGGCGTATCTAATTGGCCTTGATACGCCGTATGGGATGTCTGCTCAGCATGTACTTCTTCAATTCTTCATTTTAGCTTCAAATAATGCTGTTTTTCGCTTCATTTCCATACTTGCTTTATGATTATTAAGAATCACAAAAGTAAACGATTAAGTAACAATTCTTATATAAAATGATAGTTAATGAGCAATATATACGAGATAAATGATGTATAAATGTAGTACTTATTTGATCATATCAGTGTCAACAGAAAGACAAGTAAAACATGTTTTGGCATATCGGTGTAATATAAGGAGCGAGTATACTGCTACGTTCCACGGTTCGAGACTTACCGCCGACATAATAACTAAAACATAGTAAGTAATTCATGTTTATGGATTCGCACAACCCGTACTGAAACTATACAAACCGACTAAAAAAATTTCAGATATTTATAAATTAACTAGCAACCCATATGTTAATCAATCACTCGTATTATTATTTTCAAAAACCCAAGAGATATCATAACTAACAACTGAATTAACAAACAATTAACTGAATCAAACTTTGAATCTTTGTTTCATAAACGCGTTAGTAAAAACAATTACGCCAACTTGAAGGTCAAGGATATATGTCTATCTAACAAATTTACTATTGTTGCTTTTAAGAATTTGACCTGCTTTCTTTTTGAACCATGCGCACTTTTACAAATTAAAGTTTTGGACTTATTTTTATGGATTTAGCGACCGAAATAGACATCTACAGTCACTGTGTATTTTGTTTTTTCTTTTTGGCTACTTTGACTTTTATATGTATATCAAGATAAAATCAAAAGCAATGTACGTATAATTTAACTTTTAAAAACTGTAATTTGATTATTCGAATAAAGAACTAACGATATAGTAAAGCACATCAGTGAATGTCAAGTTGGAGTAGTATATCTGGTGGGTCTTCAAGTAGCTTTTTATTGTAATGAAAGATGCAATTGCAAGCTTTCCAAAGGGTTGACAAAAAATTCTAAGATTTAATTCTTGTTGTTGACTTTGAACCTGTCGCAAGTTATATACAAATCATTTCACCTTGATCATTATACCATATGATTTAAAGCCACAAATCCAGCCTTAACTGCCGGAAGCAGGTATGGGACTTGCTTGAACAAAATTCAAAGTTAAAAAATATGTAAAATACATTAAATCATAAAAGTTGCACGATAAATTCTTAAATAAGAAACCAATACATTGTTTAAAACCGTAGGGTACGACTCATATGAGCTTTACAAAAATGTACTTACAACATTTTGGGGGCCTCAACAACCGATCCCACAGTCAACGATGATTAAGTGTCTAAGTGGACACATGACATGACAAATTTTGAACCCATAACTTTAGTTTTATGCTGCATGTCTCCTATCATTTGCGTTCAATCGGTTGTTACACTACGCCAATCAGTAGGACGGGCGACGAGGTTTTTGGCGGGGACATAAATGTCCCCGCCGAAAGTCACTAAACGACAAAAGGTTATTAACGGGGATATGTCCCCGTTGAAAGTGTGCCAAATTTTATTTAGTGTCAAACCTTTAACGGGGACATGTCCCCGCCAAAACATGTGATGCCACGCTGGCATCCACGCTGGCATGTTTGACCAGGCGAAACGCTGTGGGACCCACCTGTCCCCGGGGAAAATGTGTTTCGTCCCCGCCAAAAGGTTACACCGACAGCCTTTTAGCGGCAGACTTTCGCCGGGGAGATGTCCCCGGCGAAACGTATTGGCGGGGAGAAGTCCCCGGCGAAAAGATNAGTATCATTTGGACATAATGCAAAGAATGTGAGATTGAATCACAATACTTACATCACAAATAGAGCTATGATGGAGAGACCAAGATAAATATACTGATAAAACTTGTATTGTGGCTTCATGGGATGCCCATAGTAACCAGGAGGAACAATCCAATCGAATTGTGGTCGAGCCAAAAGGATAAATCCTAGGAAGAACCCTGTGATGAATCCTCCTATATGTGCAAAATTGTCTACGTGTGGGAGGATACCAACCATTAGGTTTATGAGAACCATGAGAATCAACGTTGTTAGTGCTGATAACTGCACAAATAACACAAAGTCAGGCCTGCACTAGTTTTGTCAATTGTTACAAATATACTTACTATTTGCAGGCATTTTTTTTTGTCCTTTTTTTTTTTTTCTTTTTTGTTAAAATTAACTTTCATGATTTCACATGTGTAAATGTTTAAGTTTATAAGTGCAAAAACGTATGAAAAGTTCATTAGATATTTACCTTGTTGGCGTAAATAGTCCAATTGGTTAGTAGTTCGGAAAGCATTGCTCCAAGTAAACCAAATAGGGCCCCTGATGCACCAACGGATACTGTTTTTCGGAGGAACAACGATGACAACAAGCTACCACCGAGCCCGGATACAATATACAGTAATCCTATTCTTACTACGAGAAAACATACAATTTAAATGAGAACTAGATAAAATGATAATTGGACGTGGTCAAAATGTGGAATATTACTCACAAAATCCAAACTCCTGCTCAAGGCGAATCCCAACACCAAGAAGACTCAACATGTTCGCAAAAATATGGAAGATGCCGGCGTGCAACCACATACAAGTGAATATCCGCCACCGTTGTCCTTCTTGGATCACTTTATTTGCATCCAAAGCTCCCATTTTAAGCAAGCTACATTCAACATCCAATTTCAAATTTTCTTAGTTTTTGTAAAGGTTATCAACCAAATATTTAACGAGTTTCAAAAACTATGATCATTTTATATAATGAATTGATTTTTGATACATTTTGATGTATCAAATTTTAATTTCGTTAGCAACGTATGTATGTAACTTTCTACAGGACGTAAAACTGGTGACGTGACACAACTTCTTTGGTTTGACCTTCTACAGAAAGTTACCAGTGAGTATAATTATACGTAGTATTTTGCATGCGTTAGTAACAAAATAAAAGAGTGATACGTCATTAGAAAAAGTTCATGACAGACAATAACAATTTCATGACAATTCATTATATGTTGGTGCCATAGACCTTTCTTGTAAAATTAAACATTCAAGATTCACTAATCGAAGGAATGAGAACATACGTGGCAGTCGCAGGGCCAAGAAGAGGGTTTTCATGTATATTTTCAAACGCAAATCGTTGAAGAAATTGGACACCAATGCAGCTTCGCGAATGAGAGGGACAATTGTTAATATACATAGACATTATGAAGAGGGCGACGTTGATGATGAAAACAAGTGGCACAAACCATGGAATCCATTCCTCGGATTGAGGTGAGTCCGGGTCGTATGATGGAGGATGGCCTTGTGGAGGTGTGCTATGGACATTGATCTCAATTTCCGGTGAATCCTTAGCAGATGACCGGACCATTGCAGCTGTAGGTTTGTGAGATTCTGGTTTTGATTTTGTTGGTGTTTTTGGATAAATTTAAGAATGTTGATATGAATGGGTTTGGGGGGAATTCAGGTTTGTATTTGGGGATGGAGGCAACGGTATATAACTACTTTTGATTTTAAGGTTTATATATGCATGCATGCAACTATACAACGAACTATCTTATAAAATTGTTTTGGGTAGTCTAAATTTAGCAACGTAGCTGCAAGCCTGCAAATAATGTATACTTTGTTAACATATTGTGATAGGTGTTATACAAATCCATTTAAAATAAAACCAACATGTTTTTATACAAGTCAAACATTTTTTAAGTTTGATATGATGAGATTATTATCAGATATTGTAAATTTCTTGATAATATCATTACCAGTGTGCCATATATATAGGAAACAAGATGGCTTGATAAATAAGTTAATACACGGGCTAATTCCAAAACAATTATACTGTGGCCACAATAATACATTCAGCTAATACACCCCCGCAATTGAAGCAGGAGGCATTCGGACGTTCAAACTGGAGTGAAAATCTTGAAACAATGCACTAGGAATACCTTGGTAAAAATATATGTATATTGAAATCGATGGAACATGCATGACGCGCACAAGACCCTTTGCCACACAAAATCATGAACAAAATGAATATCAAGCTCTATATAGTTGGTGCATTGAAGCTAAACCGGATTGTTAGAGAGATACACAACACTGACATTATCACAATAAATCAAAGTAGCAGTAAAAATAGGTGCATGCAACTCACACAAAAGGTTACGAATCCAAGCGATTTCGGCAACAACATTGGCAACGCCTCGATATTCAGCCTGAGCGCTCAATCTAGATACCATCACTTGGCGCTTAGAAGACCAAGAAAGTAAGTTATCCCCAAGGAAAACACAATACCTAGAAGTGGAACGTCGAGTGACAGGGCAACTATTCCAATCAGCATCCATGTAAGCAGTTAGTTGAGCATTAGTAGAAACATGGAACTGTAAACCATAATCAAGAGTACTTCGAACATAACGAAGAATACGCTTGAAAGGAGAAAAATGCGGCTCCCGAGGATAATGCATATAACGGCACACTTGCTGAACAACATAGGAAAAATCGGGTCGTGTAATGTAAGATACTGAAGTGCACCGGCCAAGCTGCGATACAAATTAGGATCAGAAACTAGGTCACCATCAGGACCAAGCTTAGAATCAGTGTCAACAGGAGTCCGACAAGGATTACACTTCTTCATATTAGCACGCTCAAGAAGCTCCTCAGCATAAGTAGAAAGTAGTCTAAGATAAAAATAAACCTGTAGAAGAACGTTGAGCAGACACACCAAGAAAATAATTAAGAGAGCCTAGGTTAGTCATAGCAAATTCTCCATGAAGCGGGGAGATAACTTTCTGAAGAAAAGCTGTAGAAGAAGCAGTGAGGATAATATCATCAACATAAAAAAGCAAGTATGCAATATCGGTCGATGAAAGATAAACAATGATGAGTCAATTTTGCTATGCTGGAAACCAACTCGTATAACATATGAAGCAAAGCGTTGAAACTATGCCCAAGGGGCTTGTTTAAGCTCATAAAGAGAACGCCGCAAGTAACAAACATAATCAGGATGATGAGGGGTCCACAAAACCAGGCGGTTGATGCATATAAACGGCCTCCAGTAAATAACCATGTAGAAAAGCATTCTTCACTTCCAGCTGATGAACATCATATTAGATATTGTAAAGTTCTTGATAATATCATTAATAATGTGCCCTATATATAAGAAACAAGATGACTTGATAAATAAGCTAACACATGAGCTAATACCAAAACAATTATACTTGGGCCACAACAATACATTCAGCTAATAATTATATGATTGAACAACTATTTTTATTTTTATTTTTTTCGTTACGATGCTAAACACTGCATAAGATCTAGTGCAACATCACTTTTCTTGTTATTCTTATGGATACCAGGTAAGCAATCCGAGCAAAACTTTTTGATCACCTGATCGGTAAACTCTGGATCTTAGAAACCACCTTTACAAGACCCGCTAAGAAGCCTTGTAACCTTCATGATTTCGGACAACCTAATACATGAAACTTCTACTTGAATGGGTCATAATGTGTCACAAATCAATTTGATGAGATACAAAAAAAGAGGATCCTATCAATATGAAAAACCGCAAGTGACAGTTGAGAAATTCAAATTTGTTAATGTAAAGACAAGACTATTATATGCTGAGATGCAACGTAACTAATTTGTAAATAAATGTAAGGTTGAGCAGCAGGTCAAACCCGGCCCGAACCGACCAAACTTGACCCGACCCAAAAATCGTTTAAGGGTAAAACGTGAACCGATAACTAAACCGAGTAAAACCTAGTAAAACTGAAACCGAACCGAATAAGGTCGGGTCGGTTTAGCTAGTTCGAAACGAATAGGTGTGTTTTGATCCGAACCGAACCGAGTTAAACCGAAATAATTATACAAACCGAAAACCGAACCGAATAAGGTCGGTTCGTTTCAGTTCAGCTCGGTTTATCGATTCAGTTCGGTTTTTGATAGATTTCGCTCCGCCTATTATAAATGTCAAAGGCAATGACCCAATGTTATAACGTCTTTGTAAAAAGTTGGCATAAAATTTGATACATAAATTTATAAAAAGCAATACTTAACAAAAAATAAATAAATTGTACGTTACCATAATACCCTTCCTCCCGCTAACAATTTAAAACAAACTAATCAACGGATAAATTCTTAAAACAATGACAGACTTTGAAACCCAACAAAAGCAACATGTTTTATCAATCCTTAAAACTCCACAAAAAATCAAATGTCTCAGACACCTTAAATCCATCCACGTGATCCTTCTGCGAACCGGTCTTTATCGGACCAGTTTCGCAGTCGGAAACTTTATAAACTCATGTTCAAACTTAGGTCTAATAGACTACGCACACCAAATGTTTGATAAAATGTCTGAACCAAACTCATTTGTTTGGAACACCATGATCAGAGGCTTCCAACAAAACCATGAACCCAAAAACGCAATAAAACTTTTTGAGCGAATGCGAGTTGAGTGTTGGGATGGTCCGGATTTTTTTACGTACCCGTTTGTGATACGGGCGTGTGGTGAGATGATGGATTATGTTAAAGGGGTTTGTGTACATGGGTTGTTGTTTAAAGTTGGGCTTGAACTGGATACGTTTGTTGGGACGAGTTTGGTTGAGTTTTATGGTGGTTTTGGTGATACGAAGGGGGCTAGACGTGTTTTTGATGAGTTGCCGATGAAGGATAAGGTTGTGTGGACTGTTATGTTGTCGTCATGTGGGAAAAATGTTTGTGATTTGGAGGAAGCGCGTAGATTGTTTGATCGGATGCCTGGGAAGGATCTTGTGGTTTGGAATATTATGATCTTTCAGTATATTAAAGCGGGTGATGTTGAAAATGCGAAGAAGCTTTTTGATTTGGCTCCTATTAAAGATTTGTTGATGTATAATACGGTTTTAGGTGGTTATGCTAGACATGGTGAAGTAGACGTAATGGTAAAGTTTTTTCGTGATATGCCCGCGAAAGATTTGGTATCTTGGAACACGGTGATTGGTGGGTTGGTTAGGGATAAGCGAGTCAACAAAGCTATGGCTCATTTTCACCAAATGCAGAGTGAAAATGTATATCCGAATGATATAACTTTGATAAGCCTGTTATCTGCTTGTGCTCAAGTTGGAGCTTTAGATATTGGCAGATGGTTACATTCATATATCGATAGGAACCATCGTGGTTCAGATGTTGTTGTTGGGACAGCTTTGGTGGATATGTATTCTAAATGTGGAGACTTAGAGAGTGCTGAATATGTATTTGATCAGCTGAAGAACCCTGATGTTGTTGCTTGGAATGCTATGATTANGATGTTTAGATTATGGATTATGAGTTTGAAGTGTTAAGACTTAAGTTTGTCGCACTTAAGTTACATGTGGATGATCCTAGATTGGACGCATGAGGTGCACAACTTATGTCTATTTTGTTGTATTCCAAAGTCGATGTATGTATCCAATATCCTTGATGTGGACCTTATCTTTGAAGCAAACCTTCTTAAGAGAAGATCGATAACTACTTAGCGTTGGGATTCTTGGTATCTTTATCGGACTAAACCATATTGGAACGAGAAAATATGAAGCAATTCATTTCTCAAATCAATTAAAAAATTCTAGATGCACTAAGATTTGGGAGCGGGAGGTGACCACACACAAGTAACTTCCATGAGTGGTGTTGGCATCTAACGTCTAAGTAGGCGGTGATCTTGTTTTTGCACTTAGTTTGGGGGCTTGTGAAAAATCAGGGACGATGAATTTTATCCAATCGGTCACTTTTCTATGAATCGTGTTCTTACTCTAGGACCCTTAATCGTTATTGAAAGATAATGAAAGTCAAGCACACCGTTATAAGCTAAAGTAGTGTAATATATGATGTACATAGTCAAAAATGGAAAACCGGGGCGTTTTAGGGAATAAATGATTTCGTATCTCCTTTGAACGTTTTGCTACTTTTCAAAGTTAGTAAAGAGAGGTTTGAAATTATTTATCTTTAAAGCGTGACGTGATTACATTGCGTGAGGACACGCAACACCTTAGTCTGGGGGATTTTGGTATGTGCTTATTCACATACCTTTTATTCACCATTTTCAGACCTTATAAGACCAAAAACTAACGTTAAACGCCAAAGATATCGTGTTTTTGTGTTTGTGACTGTGCAGGAAAGGATATTGCAAAAACGACATAGAAATCAACCAAAAAAGCCTAAAACGAGCACGAGATGTGGAAAAGAGTCTAAAGTGAAGCCAAAGATGAAATTCACTTAAGAAAAGCCCGTGACGACGAATTTACTTCTTAAAGGCTCAAGAAAATAAAAGAGACGCTTAATCGAAG
>LBNU01037728.1:32538-47028 GCA_014162995.1 Artemisia annua
TAATAAGCTTATGCATTTTAATAGTTTAAACATGAACTTGTTTTCATAATTATCATAAACTGATAATGTAGCTTTAATAAATAGTTTTTAATAAATGATTCAATTTTTTTAAAAGATTGTTAAATAGTAATTTACTATGAACGATGAATGCATAATAGCAATAACTTAATGGAAGTGACTTAGGTCTTTTAAATAGTATTGTCACATTCAAGTATTTTGTAAGTCTTGCATAAGCGAGTGGTGCAATATGTGTTAGTAATGAAGTGTGCTAGCATTTTAAGTTGATGTGACTTAAATTAGAGTTGTCACATCAAGCATTTCATGTATGCCTTGAATGCTTACTTGCATACTTTAAGAATTCCTTAGTCATTGTGTATCAATAAGCTTATCCCCCTAGAACATCGTTTACTAGTTGTTTACTGTCACAAAGCATGAGTTTTTAAACTAAACTTGGTGTCTTATGCTCTTTAAGTATACATTTGTGTGTTTGACTTAGCCGAATGTAGACTTTAAGTCTTTTTTAAAGTAGTCATTAAGGATTAGAATTGTGCATTGTATAATGATGTGGAGTTGAATGAATCAACTGAAGTTGTTAATGTGTCACAATCCATAAGTGTGGTAAATAATGGAAGTTCAACGTGCTCATCCAACTTCATCTAGCCCACATGAAGTCTTTGCCTCGCATTTGAATAATAATTACGTGAAGCTGATTAATTTGGACGGAGGAGTATCAAATAGTGTTGTTTAGTCATTGAAATTTTTATGTCCATTGATCTCATTCTATTTAAACAACCCAAAAATGATAAAATATAAAAAAAAAAAAGAAAATAGCATACCTTATAAGAGTTAAATGGTATGTAGTGTAATTGAATCTCTTGAAGATGGCATGAGTTGGGATGGTATTTGGATCATATTATTAAATTTATAGAAGAGAATATCTATAAAAACCCCCTCAATTGGATCAAATGCTCAACTGAGTAAAAATGATGCTGATTATAGGTGATATATTAACTTTGACGCCGAATTAGTATTTGGGGTAGGTTTACGTTGTGTGCAAGGTTTGAGATATATAATTTCATGTCTAAAAGACCCTGCGTCGGTAACGCTAAAAATCGCGATGTATCAACCGGGGACATAAAGACACGTTATTGTGAAAGGTTCGCCGGGATCCGCGAAGTTTGTGACAGTTGGTCTCACTGTAGTATCCTTAAAATTATTGAGTCAACTTGCTAGTAAATTATCTCCAATCACTTACGGAGAAAGAGTTTTCACATTTCTATCTCCAAAATTAATCATAATATAACAATTTGACTTGTGTGATTCTCCGTTTTGTAGCAAGAAGTTCACAAAGTCAATTCACTGAGTGTTACAAGTTTTATCAACAAGAAAGTTGGAAGAACTTGTTAACTTTGTTAAGCTATAACTTGTTGGATACTTTAACTACTCGTTGTATTGTGTGTGGTCAAAAGTTGATCGTTAGTATTTTAGGCTTCAAAATACTTAGTGAGTCGGGAGGTTGTTGTAACATGAGCTTTGTAAAAAGAACTAATCGGCGAGTCAGTTGTACCCTTGGTAAAGACTCGACATCTTAGCATTCTGTGTCGGTAAGGGAATTAGGCGACGTTAGGTTGGTTCTACGTCTGAACTATGTAAGCTCGGTAATCCTAGCTTAGTACCCTTGGATAAGTGTAAGCGAACGTGTGATTGCTTGAAGAGGTGTATTCTCAAACCTGAGTAAGAAGAGATTTGTGATAGTGTCTTGGTAAAACTCTCGAAGTTGGAAACTCGGGGCGTTGGACGTACGGGCAGGCAAGTGACGTCTTGTGTCGAACTCCAAACAGATAACAAATAGATAAACAATCGTGTTGTGGTTTGATCGTTCTATCTCTTTGCTTTCATGCTTTACTTATATATATTGTGGTGTGGTTATATATTGTCTTTGAGTCTTCAAAGAACTTCCATTCATATAATTAAGCAAAAGGTCAAGTATAACTTTAACTAAAACGAGTAATTTGTAAAGGATAATTAACGTAAAAAGCGGTAAACTATTCAACCCCCCTTCTAGTTTTCCACACTGATGACTGTGATGCATTTGACTCAGATGTTGATGATGAACCCACTGCACAAACCACATTCATGGCAAATCTATTTACTGCAGCATCTCCATCTCAACAATCCGGTCCCTCCACTACATCTGCAATTTCTGAGGTACCCACAACACACAACATGAATAACTTGGTCGATGTACAGGAGGTACACAATGAAGTACAACATACAGATGTTGTTGTGACAAATACCGTTGAGATGGGAAATAGCAATGTTAATCACATATGAACAGTACGTGAATAATAACAGCATGTCGGTTGTACCAAGTAGTGCACCTTCTGTCATTGATAATGATTGTTAATCACATATATGTTTCTGATGACACCTTGACCACTAGACTTAACATTCATAAGGATCAGGTGACCATATATTAACAACGTGCAAAGTTTGAGCTAACCGACCGTGAGCAGAAAATGGATTTGCAAATGCGTGTACTCGTATCTGAACGTAACAAAAGGGAAGAAACATTAAAACGGGAATTGGAATCTTTAAAAAGGCAACTTGATCAGTCTGTTAAACAAAAACAGGAAATTCAAGAAAGTGTAAAAACTCTAAAAAAGGATTTCCAAGAAAAAGAGACTAAGCTTTTAGATGATTTTTCCAGAACTAAAACGTTGAAGAATAAACTTGAAAACAAGTTGTACACGCAAGGCCAAACCATTCAAACTGCTCAAATGATTCAGAGTCATAAAACGTTGTGTGATGAACATAGTGAAAAGGATGTAGGCAGGCCTAAATCTAATTTCCTTAGGAGCGTTAGAACTGCACAGTCTGCTTTGTATGATGCAAATGTTATGCTTGAGCCTGATCATGCCCCCCCTGATGTGACGTCATTTGATGAGTCTAATGAGATTGAAGATGAAACTAGAGTTAAATTGGCAGAAAAATTAAAGGATCCCCTGTGCATTGCAAATAAAATCCCATACAATTATGATTACTCTGAAGATAACAGAATAGCGATTTTTGTCCCACAAAAAAGGTTAGCTCCAGAGCAAGTGTATTGGAACTTAGACTTAGAAAAAATGCAAGCAGAAAGAATTCTGGGGATAACCCGTACCATGTTTAAGATAGCTGATCCAACGATATACCCAAATAATACACCCATGCATCTTGTTCCTTTAACTCTCCCCACGCAAAACAATACTCTAATTGCTCTATATGTTCTTGGTCAATTATTCGCTGATTTTGATAAAACATGTAAAAAGAGAGTTAAACCAACGGATATTACTGAAGGGGAAAGGGGTTTTGAACAAACAAAACGATGCTATTTAACTGAGGTTATGCCATTCTTTAAGCTTATCAAAGAACATTTTGAGGGACTTCAGAAAACCCTTAACAAAGATATGGCTAATATGAAAGAGGTGTATAAAACTGTGGAAAATGAGGGAAAACAACTAGCAATTGATCTTAAACATAGTGAAATCGAAAGGAAAAATGTTCTCATCATGAATGAGAATTTAGTTGCTAATTGTGTGGCACAAGATGTATTTTATACTGCTACTGAATCTGCTTTATCTGTCTGCCAATTTCATGAAATGTCTATTGCATTAAATGTCTTCCAGAATCGTGTTGTTGAGCTTGAGGGGGAGAATTTAAAATTACGTGAGAAAATTCAAAACGATGACCATGATAACATGGTCAGGCATTTTTCAAAACTTGAGGTTGATAATCTTAATTTGCAATTAAAGTATCAACATTTAGAAGAAAGATTTAAAATCTCAAAAACCAAGACATCTTCGGATGCTCCTGAATTTGATGCATATTTTGAATTAGCCAAACGTGATGAAAAAAATTCAAGCTCACACTAACACGATTCAGAAACTGAAGGTTCAGATTGCCCAATTAAAGTCAACCAAGTATGTTGTGACTGACACCAATAAACCTTCGTCCTTAGATTTTCAGAATTTTCATTATCAAGATACCATTAATAAATTACATCATGATATTGAAAGGTTTCAAGCTGAAAATTCCAATACTAAACAGCGTTACAATGAGTTATACGATTCGATCAAGATCACACATGAAAAAACCAATGAAAAAAATAACTTCTTTGCTCAATGAAATTGAAAATCTAAAGACGAAGATGAAAGGTAAAATGCCAGTCACCACCAGTGACATGAATGTTCCAAAGGTTTCTGTTGTTAGAAAATATGATGTTGATGCTATTAATATCCCACTTCCTCTTAGGAACAATAGGTATGCTCACTATGCGTATCTTTTGTACCTTAAGGATAGTCTAGACGTGCTTCGCGAGACTATAGAAGAGGATAGGACAGTGAAACCACAAGATAGTGCTTTGCTAGATGCATGCTTTCTCACTAAAAGATCCCAGGAAATTTTAGAATATGCCATTGGTACATGTTCTAAGAATGACTACAAGCAAGATAAGCTCACTGCATCTCTACTTATAACTAAGAACAAGCATGTTACCTTTGATGTGTCACTTAAGACATCTGAACCAAGCACATCAAAACCAGAAAAACAAGTAGCAGTTAAACAAACTAATGTTCCCATCATTGTTTCTACAGGAGTAAACAGTGACACTAAAGCCATCGAGTCAAAGCCTAGTCGCAATACAAGGAACAATAGGACTACGCCGACTAAGAGTGCTCATGGGAAGAAAGTAGAAGACCACCTTAGGAACAATAACAGTAGTGTGTGTGAAATGAATCGTGTTGATTCTAGTATTAGCTTTAAGTGTGTTGTAATTAATTCGAATTCTGTTACTACTTGTAAGACTTGTAATGACTGCTTAATTTCTGGTAATCATGATGATTGTGTTTTGTCATTTTTGAAGTCTACTAAACGGTCCCCTTCTAAATGAGTTAGGAAATCTAAACTGAAAAAAAGTGTTTGGAAAGAAACTGGAAAGTTATTCACCAATGTAGGATATCAATGGAAACCTACTAGACGAAAATTCACTTTAGGAAACAGGTGCCCCTTGACTAAAATGACTTATTCTAGGCGTGAAATAGTTAAGGAATGGAAGCCAACTGGTAGAATCTTCCCTTTAGAGACCACATGCCTTGATACTAGGGCCATTGCATCTAATAGTGAAGTTTCCACTAAGATAACCATATCTACAGTGAATTCTATTGCTCCTGAATTTGTGTGTGCTAACCAAATGGACCCCATTAGCACTTGGGGATCCACGTTTTTCAGTTATCCTTCATTGTCTGGATTCAAATGCAGGTCATACAAATCGTCCTTTGGTATTTGGACTCAGGCTGCTCAAAATATATGACCGGGGATCGCTCACGACTCAAAAATTTCGTGAATAAGTTTATCGGGACAGTTAGATTCGGGAACGATCATTTTGGGGCAATTATGGGTTTTGGAGACTATGTGTTTGGTGACAGCGTAATCTCCAGAGTGTATTATGTAGAGGGACTTGGGCACAATCTATTTTCTGTTGGTCAGTTTTGTGATTCCGATCTCGAAGTTGCCTTCAGGAAACATACATGCTTCGTTAGAGAATTAGATGGTATTGACCTACTTAAAGGCAGTCGTGACACGAATCTTTTACACCATCTCTATCGAAGACATGATGCGATCCTCTCCAATTTGCTTGCTTTCTAAGGCATCAAAGAACAAATCATGGCTATGGCATCGCCGGTTGAACCACTTGAACTTTGGCACCATTAATGAACTTACACGCAAAGATCTTGTTCGAGGCATGCCGAGGTTGAAATACGAAAAATATCATCTTTGTTCAGCATGTCAATTGGGAAAAAGCAAGAAACACACTCACAAACCCAAAACTGTCAACACCATTACAGAAGTTCTTCACACCCTTCACATGGATCTGTCCGGTCCAATAAGGGTACAAAGTATCAATGGGAAGAAATACGTTCTAGTTATCGTAGATGATTTCTCTAGGTTTACATGGGTGAAGTTTTTGAGATCAAAGGATGAAACTCCAGAGATTATCATTAAAATCATCAAGCAACTGCAAGTCAGACTTAACAAAATTGTCAGATTCATTCGCACAGATAATGGAACAGAGTTTGTTAATCAACAACTCACTCAGTTTAATTGAAAGCATTGGGATAAGTCAATAAAAGAGTGTTCCACGCACGCCTCAGCAAAATGGAGTGGTTGAAAGACGAAACCGTACCCTAGTTGAAGCTGCCCGTACCATGCTGATATTTTCCAGAACTCCAATGTTTCTCTGGGCAGAAGCTATTGCAACTGCTTGCTATACTCAAAACCGATCATTGATACATCCTCTCCACTGCAAAACTCCTTATGAGCTAGTGCATCAAAGAACGCCTGACCTCTCTTTCCTACGTGTGTTTGGTGCACTATGTTAGGCAACCAATGATAGTGAAGACTTAGGTAAACTTAAGGCTAAAGCAGATATTGGAGTATTTGTTGGATATGCACCAGACTGCAAGGGATACCAAATCTACAACAAAAGAACCCGACAAATCATGGAAACCATTCATGTTACATTTGATGAGCTGACTGAGCAACTGGTTTCGGGGCACACTAGTTCTGGACCCGTACCTAATCTTTTGTCTCCTGGACCATTCAGTTCAAGACTTGTACAACATCCCACTCCTGCATCATTGATATGTGCCTATTTACACATATCTTTTACCTTATTTGACTCACAAAAACGACCAAAAACACCCGAAACGACCATATAATGTCACAAATATCCTTGGAATGTGTTTTTGTGTATTTCAGGTACAAATGGATTGAAAACAAGGCAAAAGTGAGAAAAACGGAGCATGGATGGGATTACGGAGCTAAATGGAGCATTACCGGACCGACTTGACACAATTTTGAAGAAAAAGAAGAAAAGTCAAAGCCGAAGTCAATCCCGGGAATGTGACATGGGGGGAGCATGGAAAACTCGAACCAAAACCCAAATTACCCATTTACCCTTGACCTTACCCCAAATTGACCAAATATACCCTCACCCGACACCAAAATTCCCAATTTACCCATTTTCACCCCTAAACTTAATTGCAAAATCATTTTCAAAAACAAAACTCAAAACCTTTTTCCCGAAACCATATCAAAAACCAAATTTCATTTTCTCAAATAAAATCACAAAACACTTTTGACAAAACTTTTCTAAGTTTTTAGCTTATTATTATTAGTAGTATATTTATTAGTATTATTATTATTATTATTATTATTATTATTATTATTTTTACTATTGGTATAATTTTTATTAGTATCATTATTATTTATATTATTAGAATTAGTATTCTTATTATTATTATTATGTATATATATATCAAAAATTATTATTATATAAAAAAAAACATTTTTACATATTCAGTTTTATTAATACTAATTACTAACAAAATTTTAATCACTAATAATAACACTATACTACTCCTAAAACCTTAAGCCCATCTATATCCTATGACCCGGATCCAACAAACCTCAGCCCATCACTCACACCTTCACAACCCAAACCCAGTGATAAAAAAACTTACACCCCGTTTTTCCCCTTTGACTTTCCAAGTCAAACCATGCCTAAAAACCTTTCCCGCCTAATCCATACCAGCCAAAACCATCCCTTTCTCACCTAAGAATCACCTCCACAACCTTCCAAACTCATATCACATGCTCTTCTCCCCTCCTAAGTCCGACTCAGCAATCCTACACAACTCCCTTTACATCCAACGGCTAAAAATCAAGGATTGGTGCCCAAGTTCTAATCACATGGCTGAGAGAGCTTAAAAGAAACACAACAAGGACCTTTGCTCATTCTCTCTCACAGAAATAACACAACAGTAGAAGACAAAAAGAGAAGAAGACCTTTGCATATTTTTTTAGTAGTATAAATAGAACTTGTAAGCCAAAAGTATGTGGCAGTAGGTATTAGGAGTAGGAATTTAGAGTAGGAGTAGGAATTAATTTAGTTTAGCTAGTTTTTAGTTTATTTTCAAATTTAATGTACTGTTTTCTTTATTTCCAGTTAAAATTTGAATTTCTTGTTCAAGCTTTCCTGTTTTTAATCTAAAAAATTTAATTTGCTCATTGTTTTTTATTCTATTTCAATGCTTATTTACTTTTTACTATTGCTCATTTAGCTTAGAAATTGCTTAAACTAAAATTTCTTTCAAGATTATGGCTTAAAATTTGGTCCTCAAGTTAAAATTTTCAAACAGCACCCTTCTAAGGAGGTGTTTGGCACAAGCACTTTTTAGCACAAAATTTTGTTTTGACCCAGCTTCTTTACTCAAATCAGCTTGATATCATTGTTGTTAGTAGTTTAAGAGTTGAATTTAGCATTTTCAATTAGTTTTAAAGTAGTTTAGCTATTTTTTTAAAACTTTTAGTTTAGAACTGCCATCATTAGTAGATTAGGTTAGATCCTTGTTTAGGCCTCTTTAGTTGTTTTCATTGCTTGAAAGTAGTTCACAATAGGTTATTGCACATGTTCAACATCTGGTACTAGGCCTTCATTAGTTAAAAATCTCATTTTCTGCCCATTTTCAAATCTGCATACGCATAACAAATGTGCAGATCAGAAGAAGTTTTTGATTTTTAATTTCTTTAATTTTAGGTATTTTGCTCTAAAAATTGGTACATATCTTCTCTAGTGGGTATTCTAGTTGCTAGTATTTTTAATTTATTTTTACTATTTTTTACAGCCTAAAGTAGCTCCTATAGTCATTTTTTTACCCCATTCAGCAGCCCCTAGTTTAGAAATACTTCTTAGTGCTTTTTTAGGCTTTTACATTGCTTATTTCTGTCCCCATAGTGCTTATTAGGTTTCCCTTAGTTGCCCTTAACCTTACTTTCCCTTTAGTACAGCTTTTTGTAGCTTATTGAATAGCTTTTTAGTGCCTCAAATAGCCCCCATAGGCCTGTTTGGTTCAAGTGTCTGTCATCTTAAGCTTATTGATTTCTTTTGAGCTTTTCTATGTTTGTGGCTTGTTAATTGCTTGATTTGGTAGATTTAGTTAGTAGTTATTAGTTTAAGCTTAGTTGCACCTTATTTTAGCTTATAGCTCCCTTAAGTTAGCTTGTTAAATTTGCAAATTTTCCCTTTATATGTTTCCGTCACTACTGTTGATCAAATGAGCTCTCACAAAGCTCATTTTAGCTTCTTATAAAAATCATTTTCACAAAAGTGTTTGTTGTTAACCATTTGTTAAGTTTGCATAAAGAAGAAATTAAAAAAAAAATGTTTTGCAAAAAAATTGGTTTTACGTTTTTAGTTCTTTTAAGTTACGTTTAGCATTTTTGTAACTTTTTAAATAGTTTTTCATTTCTAATTTCAAAATCATAGTTTAATTTAGGTAGTTTCCCTTTTCGTTTACGTTTTTAAGATTTCACGCGTTACGTTTTTAGGTTTAGATTGCGTTTTAGCTTATGTGAATTACTTGCTTTACGTGTTTTTGTTATTTGTTTATTTACGTTATTTTGAGTTAATATTTGTTGCGATTAGTTTAGAAACCTCAAATTCTCTTGATACCTCATTCAAATCACCCGATCACAAAACGGTTTTCGACTTCGCATTTCACACCTCGTTGGGAAACGACTCGGGAATTAAAACTTCCGGCATATACGTAGTTTGAGCTCGTAAGCTATTTCCGGGCTAAAGGTCACATCTATTCGTATATGTGTACTATTGTTAGTATCAATCACCTTATGTACCACCTACCAGTAAAGAATTGAAGAGTCTGTTTGATCCGATGTTTGATGAATATTTTGAGCTTCCAACTGATAACTCAAGAAATGATGCTCCACCTGTGCCTCCAGTTGTCGAAGCTCCAATTCTACACGACTCAAATGGTCCATCTATGTCTATATCACTCGGTCAAGACGCACCATCTGCTAGTGATTCACAAACCTCATCTAACCTTCAAACATCTTCCGTACATCTAGGGGTTGCAGTTGATAACTCCATTGAAGTAAACCCGTTTACTTCTGCAGATGATGCTCCATTTGTGAACATCTTTGCCCCTGACCCAACTAATGATACTGCTTCATCAGGGGATCCTAATACAACATCATCAGTTCCTTACCCTCAACCTCACGAGCATCTCAGAAAATGGACAAATGATCACCCGATTGACAACATCATTGGAAACCCATCTCGTCCGGTATCTACACGTGAACAACTTGCCACCGATGCCTTGTGGTGCTTATTTAATTCTGTACTATCGAAAGCCAAACCCAAGGATTTCAAAGATGCATTGTCTAAAGACTCCCCTGGTTTACTGCAATGCAAAAAGAAATTCATGAGTTTGATCGACTCGAAGTATGGGAATTGTAGGATACTAGTTAACATCACAAACAAAAATATACTTGTGGTTGGCTCGTTGAAGGTAAGAAAGAAAGAAAGAAATTCTAGAGAGAGAAAGTTAGAGAGAGAAAGAGATGAAGCCTTGAGAGAAAACCAAAAAAAGAAAATGAGATTATGAGAGAAGGCTTACCCTCTAAAAGGATGGAGAGGGGTTTATATACATGGGTTTTGCCACTTGGGCGTGCCACTTGGGCTGCGGATCAGGTATACAGTGGGTAAAGACCCGTCCTTCTTCCGCGAACTAATCTAATTCTAAACTACGTATTACTAACTAATGTAACTACTACGAGCTAAACAATGCTTAATCATATCTGGGGTGACCGAATCTTTCTTATACAAAAATCGTATTCCTAACAATCTCCCCCTAAGGGAGGTCACCCTTTTGTTCTGTATTCTTGAATTCTTGCGTTGAGATCTTTGTAGATTCTTTTGTAGCTCGTAGTTGTTGATTCTTCATTGATAATCGACTCAAGATGACTTCCTTGATGTATATGATGATCTTTTGACTTTGTTCTTCGTAGTTCATCCATATAATTAGCTTCTAGTCATCTTTGAGTGTATGTGTCTCTTTGTGATGTAGTGATTATCTTTGTGATGGCATGCTTACACTTTTCTGGATCATGATCTTCTGCATCAGAGTTGAGGAAGCATAGTCGAAGCCCATTCTTTGATCATGATATCTTGAGTTATGATGTTGAAGTGTAAGCATGTGATGATGAATTTGCATCTTTTCAGCAATCGACATCAATCGTCAACTTCTTTGTCTTTGGTGTGATTACGCCTTTCCAACATGCTCATACATCTTTGTTGAGTAGATCATCTAGGTTGAACAGTTCTGACGTCTCCTTTTAGATGTTGGTATGAGCATGTGGAACTCGAGTGATGGTGGTGAACATGGTAAGTTTGGTATGTTGAGCTGCATAGAAACATGGTTAGTAATAAACATACCGACACTTACAAGTTTGGACTTTGAGATTGTCAACAGCATAGTGTGAAGACTTTCTCTAATCCTTACCAAGGCTGTTCCTAATCGGATGCCCCCGAAAGGGCTTTCACTGACATACCGAAGTACACCAACGATTAGGTGAGTCACTCGAGATCACCCCACGACTGTAGACCTTTTGAAACACCACCGAACACACTAAGCGTAACCTACAAGAGATTACCGAAGTGACCTGCTGTCAGGGCTGTTTGATGATGACCCTGGCAGGAGTTTCCACTCAATCACTGGGAAATACTTATGTATATTCCCTCATAAGTGTTCTTGGCAGATTGCTAAGATCTGCGTAGGACTCAAAATATTACAACTGGTGTCCTTAATGTTGAACAACCAGTGTAGAAGTATCAAGTGTTCCTATGAGATCTTTTGATGCATCTCTTGGCTCTAGACTCGATAAGTGCACATTGGTTATCCTATGCGGAGACTAGGGAGGGGTCTCCTGTTTCAATATCAACTAGCTCTAAGAGACAAGTCGATAGTTTACACCGGTTCCCCGTGAGAATGAAACAAGCTCTTTTAAGAGAACTTGAGTGGCTGGAAGGTTTAGTGCAGTGCGTCACTGGGTCCATGACGTCTTTATCTTCAATACCGATGTTACCTTGGTAACAATCAGTAGCATATGAATTGAACCCGGTTTCTGCCCTAAGGTTGAATAATTGGAGGGCTATTTCTTTTCACCCTTTCTCATTTCATTTCTTTTTAATTCTTCAACCCCTTCAGTGCTTACCGAGACTTCATTTACTAGAACCTTGTTGGGTTTATTCCAGTTCTAGTTCAGTCTCAGTCGGCACTTTTCCCTTTCTCACTTTTCTCCATTTTTCAATCATTCCTAAGGACTTCTAATCTATCTATTGGATTGTCCCTGGGAAGATCCCTCCGGTTCTGGTGGATCATGGGAACATATACCTAACCTAAACATCCTTATAACTCCATGCATTAAATTAAAGTGGTCGGTCTTTTGGTATTTTTCCACATTCGCCATATAACCAAAATCATTGAAAATTCTCTCAAGGTGTTTATGATAAAGAAACACATTTTTTGTTAACACCTTGAGAGTTTTATCAATTTTCAAATGCTCCCCCTTTAACATGTGCTTATAGGTAGAAAGAAATTTGCACATGTCGGGGTGAGTTGCACTTATTTGAATTGATCGGCTCTTAATGGACATATACCCGAGGGACACGTTTACGTTGCTTAGTTAAAGGGATCCATTATCAGCTTTTAGGTGATAACTAGCCCTAATAACTAACTTGAAGTTGTTAACATTCCTTAAAAAGGAAGTTAGACCCGTCAAAGTATATATCTAAGAAGAGTTTCTCGAAACGGTACTATCTACTTTGACCAGTCCTCTTCGAGACACGTTTACATCACTGGTTTGACCAACTTGAAATTATTACCCGGCCAGGACTAGTCTTTTCGATTCACGACTTTTCATGTTTCGTCAATTCATGAGTCAAATTCTGAGTCATAAGAAATTCACGGTTTTTACTTGGATTTGCAAAAACCCGCGAAAGACTCTTAGCCACTTGCTCCCCCTCAATATGTGCCCATTGATTGAATCAATTTTGAAAAAACTTTGGCACATACGGGTGAGCTTTGCAAAAGAGATCTTATATTCATCATTTTAAATCACTTGCTCCCCCGCAATATGTACTTTGTTCATACTTCAAAATCTTTTAAAATTTTAGCACATAAGGGAGCGATCTTTTGAGTCCAAAATATCTTTATAATTTCAAAAACATCACATTTAAATGATGAATTCAAAGCTCAATTTCTGAAAAAAAAGGTTTCACAATTGCAGCATTAAAAAATGAGCTAAGAAAACATCACATTAAATCACTTGCTCCTCCTTAATATGTGCTTTGATTAACATCCAAAATCTTTAACATTGTTAGCACATAAGGGAGCGTTCTCGAAAGTCCACAAAAATTCTTTATGAGTCCAAAAACATCACTTTTAAATCAGTTTTTATATTTAAATCACATTCTCTCCCCTGATCATAAAATTTCAAATCTTTTGAGATTTTGTGATCTCAATTGATTTAAATGATTTTCGAAAAAGCTTTGAAGAGACATGTGGCAAAATTTTAAATGTTTACTGATTATGAGACACTTTATGAGTTTTCACTGTGGCTGGTGCATAAAGTTTTTAAAGGTGCAGAAATTTTAAGCACATACGCTCCCCCTCAATTAATGACCCGTTTTTCCATTTTAACGTTTAGTAGCCATTAATGTGAGTGGTAACGTATACGAGAAAATTTAAGACCAATGGCCACCTTGTACACCACAAAATCTCTTTTGAAGAATTTTTAGAAGAAAGAGATTTTGCGAAAAGAAGACTTCTCTTCTTTTACTAGAAAGGCTGCACTGAAGCGTACAACCTTTCGGATAATCCGCACACAGTGAAAACATGATAGCGTGTTTTTACATGGATTTTGAAAACCGGGTTGCTATCTGAAGTATATATATTTTTAATAGGTTTTATATTTTTGTATTTTTCTTTTCTGGGTTTTATATAATATATAAAAGGATATGTGAAGTGAATCAGTTACTCCTCATTATCTTCCTGAAGACTTTTGAGTAACTCAGGAGTGATGCTGTTCATTCCAAGACGTGGGAGAATGAATTGAAACCGTTCTCTTGGAAGTGCCTTTGTGAAGATATCAGCCAGCTGAAATTCCGTCCTTACAAAGTAGAGTTCCACAATTTCTTTTTCCACTTGTTCTCTGATGAAATGATGTCGAATATCAATGTGCTTTGATCTTGAATGTTGGACGTTGTTGCAGCAAAGAGAAATGGCACTCTTGCTATCACAGTACATCGGAACTTTGTTGTAGTTAAAGCCATAGTCGGATAACTGAGATCTCATCCAAAGAATTTGAGCATAGCATGATGACATGGCAATATATTCAGCTTCTGTAGAGGAGATTGATGTACTCATTTGCTTCTTTGATGACCAACTAACCAGCTTATCTCCTAGAAACTGAGCACCGCCAGAAGTACTTCGTCGAGTATCTTGACAACCCGCATGATCAGCATCAGAGTAGGCCGTGAGAGCCATTGCAGTGTCTTTAGGATACCAAAGGCCCATGTGAATTGTTCCT